>JAODAL010062551.1:0-19695 GCA_025379985.1 Phyllomedusa bahiana | reverse complement strand
ACCTCTTAAAGTGCTGCCCTTCGTTTTTTCCCCCCAAATAAAAACACGGGACATCCACGGGAAGCATCGGAACGATCACTGCCCCCAAAAAGCGCAACCCATAAGGAAAACAGCTTTCCATAGTATTGTGGGCGGCTCTGAGAAGAGTTTTTGGGGTTTGTAGATAAGGGGAAAGATTAACCTCCAAGCCGTAAAGTGCGGCCCTGGCGCTTGAGGGGTTTACACCACCCCATGGGGGTGAGGTTTTCCTCTTGGCGTGTCGGTGTAGGTGAGGGGCGCCCCCGTTTCGTTCTCCGGGAAAACCTTCAGGCCCCCGCGAGTCTCTTCATAAGGGCCCGGGAGATCCCTTGACCCCCCCCCTGCGGCTAGAACGGGGGTTGCAGCTTGGTGTTTCCCCTGATGTTATCCCCAGTACCTCCTGGCCGTTTGGCCCCGCCCTTACCGAGACCTTTCCCCCCTTTTTCCGCGTCCAACATCTTCGGAAAAGTATCAGAAACTGAATGTCCGCCCCCCGGGCCCTGCTTTATATAGGCAGGGCGGACCAGAAGAGAACTGAGATACATCGATTTCGGGGGAAGTTCTTTTTTCCATTCAGGCCCCCCTTTTCACGCTTTTTGGCTGCCCAAGATCCTTGTATTTCCTATCAGTTCACCCCCCTCCTCGGATTGGCTAAATACAGACTCCCCAAACCTTTTATTTCCATACAGCCCACGCCCCCCCGTGTTTGGGGCTCACACAGAACCTCGGGAACTTTTTTTGCCGCTTCTGATGCGCCTGCGCTTCTCGCACTTGTAGATCCCCGAAAGGAATTCTTCCTCTGTAGCTAAATGTGCTGAGAACTGAGGAGACGCAGCAGAGAAGGATAGGCGGAGCCCTGCAGTACGGGGGAGGGGATTCCTCTTGGCCCCGCGGCAGATATGGGGGATGTGGCCCCTGCACTTCTCTCCAGCCTCACCCCTGGTTTAGTCAATGGTCAATATCCCCGGGGTGCTGACATCGGGGGGTGGCCCTTGCCCTTCGGCCACCGCTCACAGATGTCTGGTGTTGGAGTATCAGTGCTGTCCTCCCCCCCGTTCCTGCGTCTTCCCCCGCTTTTCTGCGTCTCCTCCCCCGCTCTCCTGCGTCCCCCCCCGCCTCTCTGCGTCTCCTCCCCGCTCTCTCGCGTCTCTCCCCCTCTTCTGCGTCTCCCCCCCCTCTCTCGGGTTTCGCCTCCCCCCCGGCTCCCCCGGGGGCCCCTCCGCGCCTCGGTTCCCCCGCTCCCCCTCTCCTTCTGCTCTCCTCCCGCTCTCCTCCCGCTCTCCTCCCGCTCTCGGCGTCTCCTCCCCCCTCCCTCTCCTCTCCCCTCGCCCCCCCCCCTTTCTGCGTCCCCCTCCCCTCTCTCCGTTCCCCCCCGCCCCCCGGGTCTCCCCCCCGCTCTCGCGTCTCCTCCCCGCTCTCGGGGTCCCTTCTCGCCGTCTCCCCCCCTCTCGCCGTCTCCTCCCGCTCTCGCCTCCCCTCCCGCTCTCGCCGTCTCCCCCCCGTTCCCTGCTCTCCCCCCCGCCTCTGCGTCCTCCTCCCCGCTCTCTGGTCCCTCCCGCTCTCGCTCTCCTCCCGCTCTCTGCTTCTCCTCCGCGCTCTCGTCTCCTCCCCGCTCTCGGCCTCCTCCCCGCTCTCTCGTCTCCTTGGGCCCAGAAAATGTCCTCATTTCCACCTCAGGAGCCTGGTTCTCTCCTGCCCTCACCGCGCTGTGGATTATGTTCTGGGGATGAGATGGATTTTATAACGGTCCCAGGAAACCCAACAAGACTCCTCTGTGGACAATATGAGGCGGCGCGGCCGGGAGGTTCCCCTCGTGGTAGAGAGGACGTTCTCTTTATTCTCCGGGTCGGTGCGATTCCGGCGACGCCAGATTTATAAGAACTATTAACCCCTTCCTGACCGGTCACCTCCATGTACAGGACAATGTCAGGCAGGAGGCGCTGCGCCCCCCCAACACAGCACAGCTCACCCCCTGCCAGGGGGAGAAGGACACTTGACCCGGGGGCATGACCGCATTCAGCGCGTTACCCCCCGGGGTTTAAGCTCTGCCAAACATTTGATGCTGAGTTTGTCTGGCGCCGTGAGGGATTTTTAGGGCAGTTGCAGGAAACACCCGCCCGTCGCAGTATAGGAGGCACCCGGGCTCCATTTGAAAACCCTATTGCAGTGCTACTGTAAAATGCTTTAGGTGATAAGTATGGTGCCCCCTAGTGGTAAAGGCCCGGGGGGAATCAAAGTTAAAGTAAAAAAATTATGTTTTAAAGTATAAAAAAATACAAATATTAAACGTTCAAATCTCCCCTTTTGCCATTGTTCAAAATAAATTAATATAAAAGTATCCCATATTTGTTGTCGCCGTGTCCGAAAAAGTCCGATCTATTAGAATATTAGAATAACTTTTAGATTTCGGGCTTGGAAGGCGGGGGGGAAAAAAATTAAAAAAAAAAATAGTCTGCGGCAGGAAGGGGTTAACCCCTGATATTTTTTCACTCTCTCTTCTAGCCCATAAATCCCCCCCCCCCCCCCCCCCTCCCGAGCTGTGCGCGGCTTATTTCTTACGGGACGAGGTATATTCTTCATAGTAACATTTTCTGCCTCATATAATAGTCTTGCGAGTATCAGGAGAATTACATAATATGTTAGATACGGAATTTCGTTTTATATCTAGGAAAGCCCCAACCTTAGGATTTCAGCTTTCGCCCAGTCTCTTTAGCTCCACTATTATCCCACGTAATAGTACTAGATAAAGTCGTAAAAACCACTAGTGTAGACACCTCACTAAATAAAACCAAGGAAATGGGGTGTTACTTTAAAACATAATTTTTTAAATTTTAAAAAATGTATAAAAGTATTTATATTTTAAAAACTAACAACTGTCAATAAGCCTAAGTGGAAAAAGGGGGAGGAATAAAAAACCCCTAGCCGCCCTAAACCCTAAAATGGCCCAAAGGAACATAGGGAAACCCCCCCGTTAGGACGCCCCCGTCAGGAACCTCCCCTATTGGTCTTACCATCACTAGCTCTAAAAATGAAATAAAGCCCCAACATGTTTCATACCCCCAATTTTCCCTTCAGGGCAGATGGGGGCAAAGTGAAAAGTTACACAGACAAAAGAATATACCTGGGGTTTATATGTAAACAATACCTTTTATATCTGTCCAGGGTATATTGGGTAGCCTCCAAAGGTAAGAATAGGGTTTAAAAAAACCCCCATAGACAATCAAAAAAGCTGGGAGTGAAGTGGAGTAAGGTGTCCCCGGGGTCATTCATAATTTACATTTTCAAATCCCTAGGGACAACCCCAGATAAGGTGCTGACAGGGTAATCCCCCTGCCGTTGGCGCCAATTCCCTCATTGTACTCTCCCCCCACACTATGCCCCCATCCCTCCTCATTGTACCCCCCCCCAAATCCTTACTGCCCTCAACCCTCCTCTTTTTGTACCCCTTTTCCCCCCCTGCACTACTGCCCTCATCCCTCTCATTGTACCCTCTCCCACTACACTACTGCCCCCATCCACCTCATTATACCCTCCCCCACTACACTACTGCCCTCACCTTCATTTTACCTCCCCCATACCACTGCCCTCATCCTCCTCATTGTACCCCCCCCCACTACACTACTGCCCTCATCCTCTTCATTGTACCCTCCCCCACTACACTACTGCCCCTTCCCCCCCATTGTGCCCCACCTCATCACTACTGCCCTCCCTCCTCCTCATTGTGCCCACCACACTACCCTACCCGCCCTCATCCTCCTCATTGTACCCCCCCCACTACACTACTGCCCTCATCCTCCTCATTGTACCCTCCCCCACTACTGCCCTCATCCTCCTCATTGTACCCTCCCTCACTACACTACTGCCCTCATCCTCCTCATTGTACTCTCCTCCCACTACACTACTACCCTCATCCCCCTCATTGTACCTCCCCCACTACACTACTACCCTCATCCCCCTCATTTTACCTCCCCACTACACTACTGCCCTCATCCTCCTCATTGTATCCTCCCCCACTACACTACTGCCCTCATCCTCCTCATTGTATCCTCCCCCACTACAATACTGCCCTATCTCCTCATTGTACCCTCCCCACTAAATATCTGCCCAACCCCCCCTCATTGTACCTCCCCCACTACACTACTGCCCTCATCCTCCTCATTGTACCCTCCCCCCCTGCACTACTGCCCTCATCCCCCCTCATTGTACCCTCCCCCACTGCACTACGCCCTCCCCCCTCCTCATTGTACCCCCCCCACTACACTACTGCCCTCATCCTCCTCATTGTACCCCCCCCCACTACACTACTGCCCCCATATTTCCTCCTTTATTGTACCCTCACCCATACATACTCCCCCCATCCCCCTCATTTTACCCTCCCCCAAATACTGCCCCCCCCTCATTTACCCTCCCCCCCTACACTACCCCTCATCCTCCTCATTGTACCCTCCCCCCCACTAAACTTCAGCCCCCATCCTCCTCCTTGTACGCTCCCCCATACCACGCCCTCCACCTTTATTTACCCTCCCCCCCTTTCACTACTGCCCTTATCCTCCCATTGACCCCCCCCCCCTACACTATGCCCTCTCCTCCTCATTTGTAAACCCTCCCACACTACTGCCCCATCCTCCTATTGTACCCTCCCCCACACACTACTGCCCTCACCCTCCTCATTTTACCCTCCCCCACTACACTACTCCCCTCATCCTCCTCATTGTACCCTCCCCACTACACTACGCCCCCATCCCCTCTTTCCCCCCCCCATTTTCACTACTGCCTTATCCTCCTCATTGTACCCTCCCCCATACACACTGCCCCCATTCCTCATGTACCCACTAACTACTGCCCCATCCTCCCATTGTACCCCTCCACTAACACTGCCCTCACCCCTCCAATGTACCCTCCTCACTACACTACTGCCCTCATCCTCCTCCTGTACCCTACCTCACTACATTACTGCCCTATTCCCCTCATTTGGCCCTACCCACTACACTTGCCCCTCCCCCCATTGTACCCCCCCATACCTACCCGCCCCCCATCCTCCTCATTGTACCCCCGCCACTAAACTACTGCCCTCATCCTCCTCACTGTACCCCCGCCACTAAACTACTGCCCTCATCCTCCTCATTGTACCCTCCCTCACTACACTACTGCCCTCATCCTCCTCATTGTACTCTCCTCCCACTACACTACTACCCTCATCCCCCTCATTGTACCTCCCCCACTACACTACTGCCCTCATCCTCCTCATTGTACCCTCCCACTAAAACTACTGCCCTTTACCTCCTCATTGTACCCTCCCCCTCTAAACTACTGCCCTCATCCTCCTCATTGTATCCGCCCCCACTCCAAAACTGCCCCCACCTCCCATTTTACCCTCCCCCACTACAATACTGCCCTCCTCCCCCGCATTGTACCCCCCCCCACTACATACTGCCCCCATCCCTCCTCATTTTACCCCTCCCCCACTACACAAATGCCCTCATCCTCCTCATTGTACCTCCCCCACTAAAATTGCCCCATCCTCCTCATTGTACCCCCCCCCCACTCACACTGCCCCCACCCCCCTCATTGATCCTCCCCGACTACATATGCCCTCATCCCCCTCATTTTCCCCCCCCCCAATACACTACTGCCCTCATCCCCCTCATTGTACCCTCCCCCCCACTACACTTCTGCCCTCATCCCCCTCATTGTACCCTCCCCCCACTACACTACTGCCCTCATCCCCCTCATTGTACCCTCCCCCCACTACACTACTGCCCTCATCCCCCTCATTGTACCCTCCCCCACTACACTACTGCCCTCATCCTCCTCATTGTACCCGCCCCCCACTACACAGCTCCCTTTATTTTTTCCCCCTTGTACCCCCCCCCCCCACTACACAATGCCTCATCCTCCCCTTGTAACCCTCCCCCACCCCCCACTACTGCCCCTCCTCCTCTTTTTATCCTCTCCCTCCAGAAAAAGAAAAAAAACCCAAAAACAAAAACTAATGGCAAAACCCGGTTTTCCTCTGAAATCCCGTATTTACACATAAATTAGACATATCTTTAAAAGAAAATCCCAGAGTTGTTTTCCCCACAAATCCCCTCCCGTGTATATAAGAGGGAAGCTCCTTACAGAGGGGGGAATAAGGCCCGCTTTTTCGCGGGCTTCCTCGGTCATTTTCCCCCTTTTAAGCCCTTTGGCGGGGAAAAGATTTAATAACATTCAGCAATTAGAGGGGAAAATTCTTCGGGATTAGAACAATTTTTTTTCTGAATCTCTCCAATATTTTCAAAAAGAAGAGGAAAGCCAGAAAAGCCGGGCTCCGGGGTCAGCTAGAGCGAGGTGTCCCACCAGGGGGGGCAGAAGACCTCGCCTTGTGATGGAACCCGGGCGGAACACAAGTGCGGAATCCGTCAATCATAGAAGCCTCTGTATTGTGAGGTCACTGAGTGGCTACAATGTTGCCCTCGTCAGTCATAGAGCTCTCTGCAATGTGAAGGGGCTGAATACAAAGCTGCAAACGGGGGTCACTCAGGGAGGAGGCGGCAAAACTTCCCCCACAAGACTTTAACCCATGAACTCCCGGCTTCATTTAACCCTTATGGGACCAGGAGCTGATTTTATATCCAATATATATCTGTGGATTTTAAATGCTGGAAACAATCGGATAATCCCTCACTGACATCATATTTATACATTATTTGTTATTAAGGGGTTATTCCCTGAGCGCTGTTCCCAATGCCCCACCTCTCTCTAGATCACAAAGGAGAAGGGGGGGGGGGGCGCAATTACAGACAGCAGCCTAATTAAGGTTTGTGTGCAGTGTCGGACTGGGGGGTCTGGGGCCCACAGGGGAGTTGATCTTGGGGGGCCCACCCTACTGTACGTAAAAATATTACCGGCCTCTCGGACATAAATGCGCCCATTTTACCACATAATACAGTGTGAAAAACAGAACTGTATTGTGTACTACACTATACCAAGTGAGTCACATATCTGTCTGTCTCACGCGTCTGTCAGTCTAACATATCATAGACACAGGGCTAAGTAGCTCCATCCATATGCCTCCCCCTCCACCCACATACAATATCCCCTCCACCCACATACAATATCCTCCTCCACCCACATACAATATCCCCTCCACCCACATACAATATCCCCCTCCACCACCCACATACAATATCCCCCTCCACCCACATACAATATCCCCCTCCACCCACATACAATATCCCCCTCCACCACCCACATACAATATCTCCCTCCACCCACATACAATATCCCCCTCCACCCACATACAATATCCCCCTCCACCCACATACAATATCCCCTCCACCCACATACAATATCCCCTCCACCCACATACAATATCCCCCTCCACCCACATACAATATCCCCCTCCACCCACATACAATATCCCCTCCACCCACATACAATATCCTCCTCCACCCACATACACTATCCCCCTCCACCCACATACAATATCCCCCTCCACCACCCACATACAATATCTCCCTCCACCCACATACAATATCCCCCTCCACCCACATACAATATCCCCCTCCACCCACATACAATATCCCCTCCACCCACATACAATATCCCCTCCACCCACATACAATATCCCCCTCCACCCACATACAATATCCCCCTCCACCCACATACAATATCCCCCTCCACCCACATACAATATCCCCCTCCACCCGCATACAATATCCCCCCACCCACATACAATATCTCCCTCCACCCACATACAATATCCCCTCCACCCACATACAATATTCCTCCTCACCCACATACAATATCCCCCTTCCAACCCTCAATACAATATCCCCCTCCACCCACATACACTATCCCCCTCCACCCACATACAATTCCCCCTCCCCCACATACAATATCCCCCTCCACCCACATACAATATCCCCCTCCACCCGCATACAATATCCCCCTCCACCCGCATACAATATCCCCCTCCACCACAATACTTTATCCCCTCCACCCACATACAATATCCCCTCCACCCACATACAATATCCCCCTCCACCCACATACAATATCCACCTCCACCCAACATACAATATCCCCTCCCACCCACATACAATATCCTCCTCCACCCACATACACTATTCCCCTCCACCCACATACAATATCCCCCTCCACCACCCACATACAATATCCCCTTCCACCCACATACAATATCCCCCTCCACCCACATACAATATCCCCCTCCACCCACATACAATATCCCCTCCACCCACATACAATATCCCCTCCACCCACATACAATATCCCCCTCCACCCACATACAATATCCTCCTCCACCCACATACAATATCCCCCTCCACCCACATACAATATCTCCCTCCACCCACATACAATATCTCCCTCCACCCACATACAATATCCTCCTCCACCCACATACAATATCCCCCTCCACCCACATACAATATCCCCCTCCACCACATACAATATCCCCTCCACCCACATACACTACCCCCTCCACCCACATACAATATCCCCTCCACCCACATACAATATCACCCTCCACCCACATACAATATCCCCCTCCATGTTTCCCTTGGTCACGCACCTCACCTCCTTCTAAAATAAACGCCAGCAAGAAAGTAAAAGTCTAACTCCTATCACAGGGTCAGGTGATTCCCTCACTCTACAGTCAGGGACACATGTACACTACCACTATACTAATGCCAATATAACCTACAACACCTCCATATAGAGACCACATAGAGGTCAGAAAACTGCTCAGGTATAACCTACAAAACCACCATATAGAGACCACATAGAGGTCAGACACCTGCTAAGGTCACCATCACCTTACAATATAAAAAATAACCCTTGATGTCAGGGACTCACCGGAGACGTCTTATCTGAGGAGTCGTTCTCTTCTCTCATGAGTCGTTCTTTTCCCTTCTCTTCTGCATCCGTTCCACACCGCCATGATGACTTGTCCCGGACACAACTCATCCCTGCAGAAATTACACACAAATATCTTAGAATCCTCAATTTTCCAGCATCTCTATCTATTCCCACCTCTGTACAAACTGCCCAGGGGTGGGAGAGCGGGTACAAGCCATAACTTAGAGGCCTAGTATCCTAAGGGGTTGGAGGGTGGGGAAAGGACTAACCCCCTGGAGATAATGCAGGAGTATACAGGCAGTTAGGGACTCCCTTTAGGGAGTATACAGGCAGTTAGGGGTCTCTTTTAGGGAGTATACAGGCAGTTAGGGGTCTCTTTTAGGGAGTATACAGGCAGTTAAGGGTCTCTTTTAGGTAGTATACAGGTAGTAAGGGGCCTCCTTTAGGTAGTGTGCAGTAAGTCAGCCCCCCTTTAGCTAGTGTGCAGGAAGTCAGAGCCCCCCTTTAGCTAGGGGGTAGGTAGTCAGGGCCCCCTTTAGCTAGTGTGTAGGTAGTCATAGCCCCCTTTAGGTAGACAGGGCCCCCTTTCGCTAGTCAGGGCCCCCTTTAGGTAATCAGGGCCCCCTTTAGGTAGTCATGGCCCCCCTTTAGGTAGTCAGGGCCCCCCTTTAGGTAGTCAGGGCCCCCATTTATGTAGCCAGGGCCCCCCTTGATGTAGCCAGGGCCCCATTTAGAAGTCAGGGCCCCCTTTCTGTAGCCAGGGCCCCCTTTATGTAGTCAGGGCCCCCTGTGATGTAGTCAGGGCCCCCCTTTTGTAGCCAGGGCCCCTCATTTTGTAGCCAGGGCCCCCCGTTAGTAGCCAGGGCCCCCTTTAGTAGTCAGGGCCCCCCTTTAGTAGCCAGGGCCCCACTTTATGTAGCCAGGGCCCCCTTTAGTAGTCAGGGGCCCCCTTAGTAGCCAGGGCCCCCAATAGTAGCCAGGGCCCCCAATAGTAGCCAGGGCCCCCCTTAGTAGCCAGGGCCCCCATTAGTAACCAGGGCCCCCCTTAGTACCCAGGGCCCACCTTAGTAGCCAGGGCCCCCACTAGTAGCCAGGGCCCCCCTTAGTAGCCAGGGCCCCCCTTAGTAGCCAGGGCCCCCAATAGTAGCCAGGGCCCCCAATAGTAGTCAGGGCCCCCAATAGTAGCCAGGGCCCCCAATAGTAGCCAGGGCCCCCAATAGTAGCCAGGGCCCCCAGTAGTAGCCAGGGCCCCCAATAGTAGTCAGGGCCCCCAATAGTAGCCAGGGCCCCCAATAGTAGCCAGGGCCCCCTTTAGTAGTCAGGGCCCCCCTTTAGTAGTCAGGGCCCCCCTTAGTAGCCAGGGCCCCCCTTAGTAGCCAGGGCCCCCCTTACTAGCCAGGGCCCCCATTAGTAGTCAGGGCCCACCTTTAGTAGTCAGGGCCCCCCTTTATGTAGCCAGGGCCCCCTTTAGTAGTCAGGGCCCCCGCTTAGTAGCCAGGGCCCCCAATAGTAGCGAGGGCCCCCAATAGTAGCCAGGGCCCCCAATAGTAGCCAGGGCCCCCAATAGTAGTCAGGGCCCCCCTTTATGTAGCCAGGGTCCCATTTAGTAGTCAGGGCCCCCTTTATGTAGCCAGGGCCCCCTATATGTAGCCAGGGCCCCCTTTTATGTAGTCAGGGCCCCCCTTTAGTAGCCAGGGCCCCCCTTTTTGTAGCCAGGGCCCCCCTTTAAGTAGTCAGGGCCCCCCGTTAGTAGCCAGGGCCCCCTTTAGTTACCAGGGCCCCCTTTAGTAGCCAGGGCCCACTTTATGTAGCCAGGACCCCACTTTATGTAGCCAGGGCCCCCTTTAGTAGTCAGGGCCCCCTTTAGTAGCCAGAGCGCCCAATAGTAGCCAGGGCCTCCAATAGTAGTCAGGGCCCCCAATAGTAGCCAGGGCCCCCCTTAGTAGCCAGGGCCCCCTTTAGTAGTCAGGGCCCCCCTTTATGTAGCCAGGGCCCCCCTTAGTTGTCAGGGCCCCCATTAGTAGCCAGGGCCCCCCTTAGTAACCAGGGCCCCCCCCCTTAGTTTCCAGGGCCCCCCTTAGTAGCCAGGACCCCCCTTAAGTAGCCAGGCCCCAATTAGTAGCCAGGGCCCCAATTAGTAGCCAGGGCCCCCCAATAGTAGTCAGGGCCCCCAATAGTAGCCAGGGCCCCCAATAGAAGCCAGGGCCCCCAATAGTACCCAGGGCCCCCTTTAGTAGTCAGGGCCCCCCTTAGTAGCCAGGGCCCCCATAGTAGTCCGGGCCCACCAATAGTAGCCAGGGCCCCCCTTAGTAGCCAGGGCCCCATTAGTAGTCAGGGCCCACCTTTAGTAGTCAGGGCCCCCTTATGTAGCCAGGGCCCCTTTAGTAGTCAGGGCCCCCGCTTAGTAGCCAGGGCCCCCAATAGTAGTGAGGGCCCCCAATAGTAGTCAGGGCCCCCAATAGTAGCCAGGGCCCCCATTTAGTAGTCAGGGCCCCCTTTAGTAGCCAGGGTCCCAATTAGTAGCCCAGGGCCCCCTTTATGTAGCCAGGGCCCCCTATATGTAGCCAGGGCCCCCTTGTATGTAGTCAGGGCCCCCCTTTAGTAGCCAGGGCCCCCCTTTTTGTAGCCAGGTCCCCCCTTAAGTAGTCAGGGCCCCCCGTTAGTAGCCAGGGCCCCCTTTAGTTACCAGGGCCCCCCTTTAGTAGCCAGGGCCCACTTTATGTAGCCAGGGCCCCACTTTATGTAGCCAGGGCCCCCTTTAGTAGTCAGGGCCCCCTTTAGTAGCCAGAGCGCCCAATCGTAGCCAGGGCCCCCCCTTGTAGTCAGGGCCCCCATTTGTAGCCAGGGTCCCCCTTAGTAGCCAGGGCCCCCTTTCTTAGTCAGGGCCCACTTTAGTAGTCAGGGCCCCCCTTTATGTAGCCAGGGCCGCACTTTATGTAGCCAGGGCCCCCCTTAAGAGTCAGGACCCCCATTAGTAGCCAGGGCCCCCAATAGTAGCCAGGGCCCCCTTAGATAGTTAAAAAACAAAACAAAAAAAAAACACCCAGCCACTTACCTGGCTCTGGCTCCCGCCAGGTCCCGGGCGCTCCGTGCTGCCGCCGGCGCCTGGCGTCCTGTATAGGCGGCGCGGTGGGTATTGCCGGCCGCTGCCTTTATTTAAGCCTGCCTCTTTCTGATGCCCTTGCCGGATCTTTAGTGCCATTGTTGCCTATAGAGAAAGCGTTCTAAGCCTTGTTCCTGATATACCGTGTAACGTACCGTTTGCTTCCGTCCCTCGACCACGATTCTTGCCGCCTGCCCTGACCTTCCTGCCTGTCCCCGACTACGAGCCTGCCTTCTGATTTTGTACCACGCTACACCTCGGCTGCCTCCGCAAGCAAGTCACGTCAGGGGTAGCGACCTGGTAGCAATCCGCCGCAGCAAGTGCATCCCGCTTTGCGACAGGCTCTGGTGAAAACCGGGACCTACAGTTATGGCCAAAAGTTTTAAGAATGACACAAATCTTATATTTTCACATGATCTGTTGCCCTCTGGTTTTTATGTGTGTTTGTCAGATGTTTTTATCACATACAGAAATACAAGTGCAATCAGATTATGATTAACAAAAGCTTTTATTGACAGTTAGAATGAGTTAATGCAGCAAGTCAATATTTGCAGTGTTGACCCTTCTTCTTCAGGACCTCTGCAAATCTCCCTGGCATGCTCTCAATCACCTTCTGGACCGAATCCTGACTGATAGCCGTCCATTCTTGCACAATCAATGCTTGCATTTTGTCACAATTTGTTGGTTTTTGTTTGTCCACCCGTCTCTTGATGATTGACCACAAGTTCTCAATGGGATTAAGATCTGGGGAGTTTCCCAGGCCATGGACCCAAAATCTCTATGTTTTGTTCCCTGAGCCATTTAGTATTCACCTTTGCTTTATGACAAGGTGCTCCATCATGCTGGAAAAGGCATTGTTGATCACCAAACTGCTCTTGGACGGTTGGGAGAAGTTGCTCTTGGAGGACATTCTGGTACCATTCTTTATTCATGGATGTGTTTTTAGGCAAGACTGTTAGAGAGCCGATTCCCTTGGCTGAGAAGCAACCCCACCACAGATGAATGGTTTCTGGATGCTTTACAGTTGGCATGAGACAAGACTGGTGGTATCGCTCACCTTGTCTTCTCCGAACAAGCTGTTTTCCAGATGTTCCAAACATTCGGAAAGGGGATTCATCTGAGAAAATGACTTTACACCAGTCCTCAGCAGTCCACTCCCTGTACCTTTGGCAGAATATCAGTCTGTCCCTGATGTTTTTTCTGGAGACAAGTGGCTTCTTTGCTGCCCTCCTTGACACCAGGCCTTGCTCCATGAGTCTCCGCAGTCTCACAGTGCATGCCGATGCACTCACACCTGCCTGCTGCCATTCCTGAGCAAGCTCTGCACTGCTGGGAGCCCGATCCCGAAGCTGAAACACTTTTAAGAGACGGTCCTGGTGCTTGCTGATCTTTCTTGGGCGCCCTGGAGCCTTTTTGGCAACAATGGAACCTCTCTCCTTGAATTCCTTGATGATGCGATAGATTGTTGACTGAGGTGCAATCTTTCTAGCTGCGATACTCTTCCCTGTTAGGCCAGTTTTGTGCAGTGCAATGATGACTGCACGTGTTTCTTCAGAGATAACCATGGTTAACAGAAGAGAAACAATGATGCCAAGCACCAGCCTCCTTTTAAAGTGTCCAGTGGTGTGATTCTTACTTAATCATGACAGATTGATCTCCAGCCCTGTCCTCATCAACACCCACACCTGTGTTAATGGAGCAATCACTGAAACGAGGTTAGCTGCTCCTTTTAAGGCAGGCCTGCAATGAAGTGGAAATGTGTTTTGGGGGAAAAAGTTCATTTTCTAGGCAACTATTGACTTTGCAATTAATTGCTGTTAAGCTGATCACTCTGTATAACATTCTGGAGTATATGCAAATTGCCATTATAAAACCTGATGCAGTAGACTTTGTAAAAATTAACATTTGTATCATTCTCAAAACTATTGGCCATGACTGTACTTAGATTCCGCTCCCTGGCGCGGCTACTACCATCGCTTGCGGTTGTCCAGTGGATCCACTACCTCCAACCGTGACAGTAAGATCCGGCCATGGATCCCGCCAAGGTGCCTCTGCACAGCGTCGCTGATCTAACCATCATCGTGGCGCAGCAATCCCAGCAGATCGCTCAGCAGCCCCAGCAACCAGCCATCTCTCCGCCATGATGCAGCAGCTCCGGGCCCCCCAGCAGCAACTCCCCCCTCCGGGCTTCCCTGTTCCTTCAGCTTCTCCCCCGGCGTGTCCAAGGCTTCCCTCTGTCTATGCATAAGAATTGATTAAACCGGGGAAAATTTTTATAAAGTTTTAAATAAATAATTTTTAAAAGAACATATACCCTCTGAATTTAAAACCCATAAACATAGTCTGTCAGACAAAAATATAGAAAATGCAAGATATCGGGTTTACAGTTCGGCCGCCTGTGCCTTTTCCATATATGATCCACAAAAAGCCCCCCAGCAGGGTTGAGCGGGAGAACCCGACCTCAGAGCGAAGACCGCGCACAGAAAGGCAGCTACAGATGCCAAAAAGACAGGGATTTGAACCTAAAAAAACCTACTGTGATTGGAGCATAAAATTTTTTGGTGAGACGTCTGTTGTAAATTTTGTGGAAGCCACATGATATATATGAGCTGCGGTGGGTGGCTGGAAATAATCGGGCTAATAAAAAAACGCTAGTTGTAAATGAGCGCTTTAAAAAAAAGCTTACTGGAATTGCCACCTCGAATCATTTACCCCCAAGGATGAATGAGTGTTTTAACCTTAGAAAGTTTTTATAAGTTTGGTCATGTTGAAGGGTTAAGATCTCACACCTTTTTAAGGTAGGGGATACTCGTGACGCTTCATCTTGAAGGAAGGGGGAGCTTCCCCCAAACGTCGCGTTGCTGTGCGTTGGTCTTCGCTCAGGTCGGCGTCTCCGCCACCGTTGGAGATTTTTGATGGACTTATTTTCAACGGGGACAGGGGCCGCAACTGTAAAACCAGTATCTTGCCATTTTTTATATCGTGTCTGACGGGCTATGTTGTATGGTTTTAAAAGTCGGGATATAGTTCTTTTAAAAATTATTCTATTAAACTTTTAATTTTTCCACGGTTCAATCAATTCATATGCTATTGATACAAGCTGTTAGGGAGAACCTGCATAACGAACCCTGGAGGCAGAACATCAGTGAATACAATAGCCATTTGCACTGGCAAGAGTTTCTTTGTGTCTGTCTTATGGTTACATTCCTCTTTCTATGCCTGTCTAAGTCGGGTTGGGACTCCAAGACTAGCAGAGTGGCTTCATCAACCAATGTAAACTCACCAGTCACACATCGAGAACTTAAATGGGAACCAATTCCCTACGGAAAGGTCAAAGGTCGTGATTTTGTGGCAGCCTTCATTCCTAGTGAAAGCCCTGGTCTGGGCTAGCCTCTCTGTGTGGACAGAGGATTATCCGATCACGGCTACCCTCAACGCCGCCTCTTCAACAGAGTTCTTGCAGCGTGTTTTGAGAACCCACCCGAGCCTCTGCTGAAACCGCCTTACTAAATCTAAGCATCAAGGCGACTCCTCGGTGGGCGTATTACACGGTAACAGTTTCCGCCACCTGGCCTCGAGCTGTGCATGAGAACATTTGAGCCTAGCCGCCACCTATGAAGAAAGGCCTCTCCTGCCAGAGTCAAGAGCCTTATCTACTCGTAAGATCCGCCTTCCCTCTTTGAGGAACCCTTATCTCTTTGGCCACTCGGTCAGATATCCGTTATCTGAATCGGTGAGAGAGCTCTACGCCAAGAACGTGAACCTCCAGGGGGTTGTTGTTATTCCCACGCCCTAGCTCTGTATTCCAGAGGAACCGCATGGCAAGTGGACAGAGCTCACTTTGACTCCACAGGAGCTAACCCGTCGCGAGAAAAAACCTATCCCTCTATTTGTGCCAGCCCGAACATTTCCACTGGGGCTGCTCCCTTCGTCTCAAGCGTTCGGGAAACGCACACACCTAGGATACGTGGGAGAGGCGTTCCCTAGGTGAGGAGCAAGTGCCACTCCTCATTGGACCATATCCCTTATCTACTCGGCACTTGGGCTTGGCACCTCACTTTCAAGCCTCAACCTTCTTGGACTCTGGGTCAGCTGGAAAATTTTCTTGACGAACCCTGGTGTCCCTCAGCATAAGCCTCCCCTGTGGTCCCACCTGGTAGAAACCTCGAGTTCATGCTCCTCAGGCAGTGTGGAGATCCTCAGCGAGATCAAGGTCCGGTACCATTGGCAGCTGAGACCACCTGTCTTGCAAGTGGGGGGTGGCACACATAAGGAAGAGACTTAAACGTTTTAATGTTTACCGCCCGGCGATCTTCCTCGTGCCATCTTCTGGGTCTGCCATGGCTGCGCGCCATGCTCGCTTGTGGCTCTACTGCAGACGGTGCGAAGATCTGCATTGGGACCCAGAATGTCGTCTCGCTGATTGATGGCACCTTGCCCCGTGCTCAACTAACACGCTTCTTCCAGTACCCGTCTAAGCACTCTGGCGGGCCTTCCCCCGCTCTGTATCAAAGAGTTTGCTGGCATCTTCTTCCGAGAAGCAAGCCGAGATCTTGCCTCCAAATTGGTCCCATGACTGACCCGACTCGACCTCTGCCTGGAACATCTCCTCCATGGCAGGGTTACCCTCTGTCAGTGCCTGAGACCTATGCTATGGTCCACCTAAATCAAGGAAATCTCCAAAAAGGGTTTTCTAGTTCCGAAGTCCTGCCTTCCAGCTGGAGCCGGGTTCATTTTCGTGACGTAAAGAAGGATTGATCATCTACATCCGGTATCCGATTTTTGGAGGCCTTCAAATAAAATTACCGTGTAAAAAATCGCTTACCCATGCCCTTGGATTACGGAACTCTTTGGACCGGCTCCGGGGGCCAAGATATTCACTCAAATTGGACTTTGTGCGCGGGCTTACAAACTCTCATCTCCGTATACGAAAGCGGCTAGCGACGAATGGAAGACCTGCCTTCAATACCCCTTGACGGCCTGCTTCGAGTACCAATGTCATGCCCTTCGAGCTCTGCAATGCACCTGCCCGCCATTCAGAATTCGTCAACTGACAGATTCTCGTGATCGCTTGTACCCACTGCGATAGTCGTCTATCTGGATGACATTACCTTGGTGCTACTCTGCTGACCAAGTGAGTCGCCATCAAGTGCACGCAACGACAGGTCCTCCAATGCGTCTAATGGGGCAACCACCTCTAATGACCAGATCGAAAAATATCTACCATTCCACAGAAAAGTCTTCCTTTCCTCGGCTACACTCATTTCCGACAAAGGGCTCCTGCAAGGACCCCGCGAAGTTTGACCGCCGTCCTAGAATTGTCCACGACCTATGGGTCTTCGTGCCATACAAAGGTTCCTAGGTTCGCCAATTACTATAGGCAGTTTCATAACCATAATTTTTCCGTCGCTGGGTGTCACCTATAGTTGCAATAACCATATAAAATGCCAAAGACCGAAGCTATGGCCGCCAGCCGGCAGAGAAGGCCTTTTTGCATAAGATGAAGTCGGATCTTTGCCTACTGCACCTGTACTCTCTCGCAGCCCATACGGAGAAGACCATGTATCTTTCATGGGAGGTGGAGTTCGTCCACCACTGGTGGAGTGGCCGGGGCGGTCTTTCTCTCTGCAAAAGGACCCAAAGGCAAGACCCTCACACGCGTGGTTATTTTTCCAAACATTTTCTGACGACAGAAGGAACAACTCCATTTGCGAACTACTGGCCATACTAAGCTACCTTGGAGAAATGCGCTATCTCTTGAGGGAGCCGCGCTCATCCGTCAACATCTACACCAATCATAAAACCATTGCTCTACCCTCCAAACAGCCCATCGGCTTGAATCCACGTCAAGCTCGATGGAACCTCTCCCTTCTCTCATTTCAACTTTACTGATAAATTGCCAGCCCCGAGAGAAAAATGTCAAGGCCTATCGCTCATCTTCCGTTGCCTCTGATGTTATTTGGGGATGAAACGGCCCTCACACGCGCACATTACCCTTCCAGGAGGAAGAACGGCTTATACTTCTGCTGCGCCCGTAGACCTACGACGAAGTTCACACACGGAAAGGCATAACTTCGTCAGCATGCGGAGAGATATTTGTCGTGGGGTTCACTGCTACTCATGTATGGCTTGCGAGCACCCAGTGGTGCAAAGTCTTGCCCCTTCATACTATTTGATTCATATTGTGGCCACCTGGCACAATTGTTCAGGACTTCGTGAGATCCTGCGTCTCCTGTGCCCATGAACTAGACGCCGTCGCCAAGCCAACTTCTGGTCTGCTATCAGGCCACTGCCGGAGATCCCCAGCTGTCCTTGGACACCGTTGGGCGTAGAGGACTTTGTCCACGATCTCACCGTCTCTTGCCCTCTGGAAATACCGTTATCTCAGTGATTACGGCTCGTTCTCCAAAATGCGTTCGCACTTTACCCCACGCCTGGCCTGACCCTCTGCTCCGCGTCTTCGCCAGCCTGTTTTTTCAACACATCCCTTTCCGGCTGCATGGGCTTCCCCAACACATCGTTTCGGATCGGGGTCCAATTTATTTCTAGTTTCGGGTCCTATGTCGCAACTCCAATGAAATTGGACTTTCTCTTCGGCCTACCATCCTCAGTCACAATGGACAGGTGGAGAGGGTTAACCAGACACTGGCTGCTACCTGCTCACTTCCTCTGCGTCAGGACTTGTCAATTTGTTACATGGGCTTTTCCTACATCTCTTTAGATTCGGAACCCGCTGGTGCCGCCCCCCTTCTTCATTGTCTATGGGCGACATCACCGCCCTCCCCTCCCCCTCTCGTGCCCTCCGAGGTCCCTGCTGTGGAGGAGCTGAGTCCAGGTACCTAACGTCATCTGGAGACAGACACGCCAATCTCTACTCCGGGCTTCCGCCCGTACTAAGATTCAAGACTGACAGGAGACGAAGACCTCCCCCAATTTTCTCTCGGAGGCAAAGTATGGTTGTCTGCTAGGTACATCTCCTCAAAGGTCCCCAGCTACAAGCTTGGTCCTCGATTCTTGGGTCCGTTCGAGGTGCTGAAGCGCATAAACCCAGTAGCTTATAAGCTTCGTCTTCCTCCTACAATGCAGGTCCCGAACTCCTTCCATGTCTCTCTTCTGAAACCGGTCATCCTAAATCGCTTCTCGTGGGAACCTGCTTCCCCTACCCCTGAGGCCACATCCAACGTCTTTACTGTAAAAGAGGTTCTGGATATGAAGACGGTCACAGGGAAGTTTTTTCCTCATCGACTGGAAGGGTTCGGGCCTGAGGAGAGGTCCTGGGAACCAAGGACAATATTCTGGACCGAGTATTGTTCAGAGATTCTTCAGGCTAGAAAGAGGGGAGGCCAAAGGGGGGGGTACTGTCATGTGTGCCCCTGCGACCCCAACCGGTCACAGGGCCTGTGCCCCCCAGTCTAGCGGCGCGCTGTCCCTATCGGGCAGCGAGCGTTTTCCTGCCGGCCGAGTCCCGGCTCACTTACCCGGCCACGCTCCCCTGTACTCTGTCTCCTGGTGCGCCGTCCCGCTCCTAGGCGTCACGCGTGGCTCTGTTAATTTAATGGGCCAGCGCACGGTAATTGGGTATTGCCGCGCTGCCCTTATTTAAGCCTGCCTCTTCCTGATGCCTTGCGAATCTTTAGTGCCATTGCCTATTGAGAAGCGTTCCTGAAGTCTTGTTCTGATTACGTGTACCGTAGTTTCCTCCCCCTTTGACC
>JAODAL010062550.1:17500-19695 GCA_025379985.1 Phyllomedusa bahiana | reverse complement strand
TAGAATGTTGGTGGTGGTTTAAACACTGATTCTTGCCTCTACTTATGCGTTACGGCAAATGCGGCATATGACATTGCTGGGTGAACAGAGGCTTGCTCAAAGAAGGCCCAGGCTTGAGAGGTCCTGGACCTTTTTGACGGCGATAAGCGAGGAGCGGGGTTTCCGCTGACCGTGGCTGGCGGAATCATATCAGCGGACTTCTGCGACTGCCCTTTCCCTTTTTGAGACGGGACCCGTATTGACACTACCCCATCGTCTTCCTCCTCATCCAGTGATGAAGCGCTCGCAAGTAAATTCTGCTGAAAAGACCACATTGGATCCGCAATGTCGTCATCATCATCATCAACACAGGTGACTTGGTCGTCATGACATTCTGCATCCAGGAGCTGCGGGCTACAAGCAAGAGCACCGCAAGGCGTTGCCATACCCCCGGGATTTTTGCCGATTGACCGGCTTCCTTCTCCGCCTCTGATGGCATCAGGAACTGGGCGTCAGAGCAGAGAAAATCATCCTCTTTGGCCTCTTGATCTTTTAACATGCCTTCTGACCCCAAACGCATTTTGTCATCAAAGAGGACTTCAGAAAATGGATTATCCACAGTGGTGGGTACACGAGTTTACATTTGGGCTGCCTTCGCTTCATGTTGGACTGATGCTGATGATGCTGATGACGACATTTGTGGCCATGACTGGGAGGACGAGGAGGTAAGACTGCTGGATGCAGGTTGGATTAACCACTGAAGAACAGATTGGCGACGCTGTTCGTTACTGAGATTCACCGAGCACTGACCCAGCGATGACAGGCCTGACGGTCCTGCAACCGATGTTCCGCTGGCATGCGTGTTGTCGCCAGCACTGGAAGGAGCACCTTCTCTCATAACTCTAACTCCAGTCCAAACCCCCCTCTTTGCTCGCTTACCCCTGAATTTCGCTCCATGTTCAGAAAGATAAAAATTTGAGAAGGTATGGAAGAGTTTGGAAAGGTCTCTTATTAAAAGACGGCAAATCACAGCTATTCTCAAATCCCCAAATCAAACAAAATTGCTGGATTCAAATTAAGTGCAAGGTACCCTATCAACAAAGCTTGACTGACCAAAAGTGAAAAAACACCTATCTGAAATGTATACGGATAATAAAAGGTATTTTTGGCACCTATCAATACACCTGTGGTGACTACAAAATTGCTGGATTCAAATTTAACTGCAAGATGGCTCTATGAACAAAGCTGGCCTGCGCCAAAGTGAAAAAAACACCTTTGTGAAATGTATAAGATTTTTAAAAGGGTTTTTTTTGGGAACCTATCAATCCCCTTTGGTGTTTAAAAAAATTGCTGGTTTTCAAATTTAAAGTGAAAAGGTACCTCAAACAAAAAGCTTGACTGAAAAAAAGTAAAAAAAAAAACTATCTGAAATGAAAAGGGTTTAAAAAACCCGGAAATTTTTCCCCTTTATCAAAACCCCTGTGGTGACAAACAAAATTTGGGCGGTTTTAAAATTAAAGTGAAAAGGTACCTCTATAAACCAAAGCTTGATGACCAAAATGAAAAAAACCTTATCTAAAAAGGAATACAAAAAAAGGGGTTTTTTGGGGCACCTTTTCAATCCCCTGTGGGGGATTTACAAAATTGTTTGAAATTAAAATTTAAGTAAAGGGTGGCAAAAATGAACAAAGCTGGCCGCGCCAAAGTAAGAAAACATTTTTTCAGAAATTTTAGGATAAAAAAAAGGTTTTTTTGGCCCCCTATCAATACCCCTTGTGGTAAATACAAAATTGCTGGTTTAAATTTTAAAACTAAAAGGTACCTCTATCATCAAAGTTAAACTGACCAAAAGTTGAAAAAAAAAACACGTTTCTGAAATTTTTAAAAATTGGGATAAAAAAAGGATTTTTGGCCCCAACAAATAATCCTGCAGTGACTAAAAAAGGGCTTTTTTTCAAATTTAATTTGCAAAGGTGGCTCTATGAACAAGGCGGGCCTTTCCCCAAAAGGGATAAAAAAAAACGTATCTGAAATGTAAAAGGGTTAATAAAAGGTATTTTTGGACCTAAAAATTAAAACCTGGGGTGATTTAAAAAATTTTGCGGGTTCCCAAATTTTAAACCTGAAAGGAAACCTCTATCATCAAAGTTTGAATAAAAAAAAAAAGTAAAAAAAACAAGTACTAAAGGATAGGAAAATTTAAAAGGTATTTTTGG
>JAODAL010062550.1:0-12500 GCA_025379985.1 Phyllomedusa bahiana | reverse complement strand
CCACTACCACCACCAAAGGCTCATCAGGTGACAACAGTGTCTGATTCATAGCATCTTCAGCATCGTTGACGGCCATCATTTCTTCTCAGAGTAAATCGACTTTCATTACTGAACAGCACTGAGGACCAATCTCGCTTGTCCAGCATAGATAGATAATAATGCCTGTGCCTGGTGGTGTGGTAAGAGACCCTTGTGGTAGTCTAGCATGAAGACAAAATTGATTTAAATGGTTCCAAATGGTCTGATGCAACACTAAGTTGTCTCACCTCCCTTAAACATGGAGCTGTGTAGCATTCATCAACTGGTACTGCAGGGCATTGCTTACAATGAAGCATTCATCAGTGTGTGATGCAGAAAAAGGACGTCCACTTCGTAGCCCTTCTGTGACTCTTGCAGTCTCTCTGTATCTCTGTTTCAACCTGCTGATTACACTCTGTGACACTCTAAGCTCAGTGGCCACTTCTGTCTGAGAGCATCATGCTTAAAGCCTCACAATTACAAGGTACTGTTGATCAATAGTAAAGTGTTGTCTTGGACTCATGGGGGGACATGTATGAAGCTCGCCGGGTCGGGGTGCACCTTTCCGACAGTTTCCCGGCGGAATCTGCGCCTGATTTATGTCGGGGCCGGGGCGCGCTCATATATAGCATGTAAAGTCCGCCGCGCCTCGCCAGTGTGTTAGGCGCAGTGCGGGACTGAGGCGCAGTGCAGCGCTGCGCCTATGATTCGGCGACGGAGGTAGTGCGGTCAGACATGCGGGGAACAGTCCGCCGCGCCTGGCCAGTGTGTGGGGCGCAGTGCGGGGACCGAGGCGCAGTGCGGCGCTGCGCCTAAGATTCGCCGTCCGAGGCGGTGCGCTCGTATATGCGGGCAAAAGTTCCCTGCGCCTCGCCAGTGTGTGTGGGGCACAGTGCGGGGACATGGGCGCAGTGCGAGACTTAGGCGCCGTGCAAGACTGTGCCGAAAAACAGTTCCAATGCGAGACAGGCTGGAACAGCGAGAAATCATTCCACATGTCGGTGCGGAGTATGAATCAAAAATCGCCTTTATAAAGGCGGAAAACATTATCAGAAAAGAGATGAACCCTCAAAAATAAAAAATACATAAAACAAAATCACTTTCCAAATATCCTTATTCAAGAATTAGGATATTGGAAATTGCCGGGAAATACAGTAATTCAAAATCAGAAAGCTATTCTGATTGGTCGGCATAAACCGGCCAATCAGAATAGGAGCGACAGTGAACCATTAAAACCTATGGGGAAGTTTAGACCAATCAGAATCCACGGCGGGACAGTTCAAAATACTGTAAAAATGCTGAAAAGAGCTGATTGGCTGAGCTAGCGGGGGCTCGGCTAGCTCAGCCAATCAGAATAGGAGCGACAGAGACCCATTAAAACCTATGGAGAATTATTGACCAATCAGAATAGGAGCGACAAAGACCCATTCTAGTCTATGGAGAAGTTTAGACCAATCAGAATCCACGGCGGGACAATTCAAAATACAGTAAAAATGCTGAAAAGAGCTGATTGGCTGAGCTAGCGGGGGCTTGGCTATCCCAGCCAATCAGAGCGCAAGCTACTTCTCCCATTATAGTCTATGGAGAGATGGGTGCACTGAAATCTCGGCACTCGGCATGAATTATTAATAATAAAAATATTTTTATTAAATGTAAAACATTATCAGATAAAGCGCTGAAACCTTCTATAAACATAAATCAATTAAATCCCGAACAACGCGTTTGTCGCCGAGACCGGCGCTACATAAGGAATTGCAATAGAGAGAATTGCCGGGAAATACAGTAATTCAAATTGTGTAAGCTATTCTCATTGGTCGGCAGAAGCCAGCCAATCAGAATAGGAGCGACAAAGACCCATTATATCCTATGGAGAAGTTTGGACCAATCAGAATAGGAGCGACAGTGGCCCATTCTAACCTATGAAGGAGTATTAACCAATCAGAATAGGAGCGACAAAGTCCCATTATATCCTAGGGAGAAGTTTGGACCAATCAAAATCAAAGGCGGGACAGTTCAAAATACAGTAAAAAGACAGACAAGAGCTGATTGGCTGAGCTAGCGGGGGCTTGGCTATCCCGGCCAATCAGAGCGCGAGCTACTTTCTCCCATTATAGTCTATGGAGAGATGGGCGCTCTGAAATCTCGGCGCTCAGCGCCGTGCGGCATGAAGTATTAATAAAAAAATTATTTTTATTAAATGTAAAACATTATCAGATAAAGAGCCGAACCCTTCTTTACAAATAAAGCAGTTAAAATCCCGAACAACGCGTTTGTCGCCGAGACCGGCGCTACATAGGGAATTGCAATAGAGAGAATTGCCGGGAAATACAGTAATTCAAATTGTTTAAGCTATTCTCATTGGTCGGCATAAACCAGCCAATCAGAATAGGAGCGACAATGTCCCTATAACCTATGGAGGAGAATTGAACAATCAGAATAGGAGCGACAATGTCCCATTATATCCTATGGAGAAAAATTGACCAATCATATTCAAAGGCGGGACAGTTCAAAATACAGTAAAAATGCAGAAACCGAGCTGATTGGTTTGAAGCGGCGGGGGCTCGTCCAGCTTAGCCAATCAGAGCGCGAGCTACTTTCTCATAGAGTTCTATGGGGAAAAGAAATTCTGAGCGCGCTCTGTGATTGGCTAAGTTAAAAAGAGGCGCCGTTATTTGGACCAATGGAGAGCGAGCGACGCTCCTATGGGTTTTCTAATGCAATCTGAAATAAAACTGTACATGGCCGAAATCAAATTATAACACTACAGAAGTTGTCACGATGTGTATATAAAATGAATGATAATATGGGGGTAAAGAAAAAAAATATTAAATCAATAAAATCATGTTTATTTCTTTATTTTCGTTACACTCATACTATTGATCCTTGGCTAACGAAAATAAAGAAATAAACATGATTTTATTGATTTAATTTTTTTTTCTCGTTACCCCCCATATTATTATTCGTTTTATATACACATCGGGACAACTTCTGTAGTGTTATAATTTGATTTCGGCCATGTACAGTTTTAGCCCCTGCATCTTTATTTTAGCAACACTATCCCCACAAGCCTGAATAAACGATCACATTTAGTCTTACAGTATAAGACTATCTATTATCATTATCATTCCAACACATTATCTTCCTGATATCTTAAGGCTGCTTGTTCAATAATTGTGATATTTAATTGGCACAGTAAAATTCATGGAATTTTATGGGATGCTGGAATCTTTATATTTTTTTCTACATTTGTTCCTGTGCATCGGTTTAATGTGTATCCATGCATCCCTCTCTATATAACTAGGTAAGCTGTTTTTGCATTTTTTTAACTCTTGTGGGTTTCTATGGTATCGTCCAACAATCCTGCAATCATAAAAATCCTGGGCAAAATCTATAAAATGGCCCCCAAATATTATGTAACATTTATAATATTGGTGTCCTACTACGTGGCAGAAGGGCCTTTGAGCTCCCTTAGACTCCAGGGCCTGTTAGCGACTGCTACTTCTGTGCCTCCTATAGCTTTGGTCCTGCCAATTAACTTAATAAAATACCTTATCAAAAGGTGAGGAAAAAATACGCAGGATCAGACTATATAATGTTTTTTTGTGATCCGTTATCATGAAGACGCATACATTTGTGTAGGAACTATAAGAACAAAATGGTAGAATATTTTTAATTGCAGAATTTTTTTTTTTTTCAGGCGGTTTGCTATAACAAAAAATGGACCTGAAAGTGTAGCTATTAACCCACTTTTTGGTGGTCTAAGCTGCAGTGAAAGTCTTAAGAACATATATTCTCTTATCAGTGACTCAGACTGAAGCTCTAAACCTCCCTTATGTGTTTAAAATGCAGCTCTCTTTATTCAGAATGGATTCTGTGTATATTCACAAGTGCAGCACAAGCGCACAAGGAAGTCATTTTACTGAGAAAAAGATTCTCCCTGCATCAAGCATAACTTTATTAAAAAAATAACTTTTAAGATAAAAACATCATCCTGAGATTTATGCTCAGTCGCAAGCACATATGAACCTATATGACCATTCCTGCTCACTTGACTTTCCAGTGTGCCCAGAGGTGAGCACTGGCAGTTGTCAAGAGATAAAGATATAGACTGCAATGACTAATGTAGCTTGCAAGTATATAGCAATGTATTTGACAAATGAGGTTTGGAAGACTCCTTTAGAAAAGATGTCTGTAAGTTATGTGCTGATTTATATTTGGTTACTGCTTTTATTCATTTTACTATATGGTAAGGTGTATCAACTTGCCAGGCAATATAGAAGAAATAAGTTTTTATCTGTGCTGTTAAAAATATAGGAACATTTATAAGATATGTTTATATATTTTATTGTCATGTAGACTGTTAGGGTATGTTAACTGCTACGGCACGTATTGTACATGTTTTAGACGTACGCACTGGCCAGCGCGTACTTCTAAAGTGTCAGAAGGGGTGGCTGCCCCATAGATTTCTATTATCCCCCGGCATAAACGTCAGGAAGAAGTGACATGTCACTTCTTTCCCCCAGTGTTCAATATGCATCGGGGAAGATGGGCGTAATTCATAGCTCTCTATGAGAATTATGAATTACCGTAACTGCAGGGCGACTTCAGGTGTATTGCTGCACAATCACGTGACGAACTGTGCCCCACAATTATACCATGCGAACATTTCCTTAGAGTATTGTGTTTCATGTGCATCCATAACGGATGTTTATGGTCTCTCTTACACATGCACCAGCCAGTTTCTTTTGAAAAACACACCATGTGGTCATGCATGGTATTACAAGTAAAACATATGACTTTAAGTGGCCATTCACACGGCTTATTTTGGGCACGGATTCCAGCCGTATTGTGCGCCGCTGGAATCCGTCCCAGCCATTATGGTAATCCACAGTTCTTATAGAGAACTGTGGATTCCGTCTCTCCTCCCCGCCCGGCGTATTCGTGTACGCGCCATGAATAATGAATGTCTATGGGGCCGAGGAGCTGCGCCCCCGCCCCTTATTAAAGCCGTAATTGCGGGCGATATCCGTCCCGCAATTACGGCTTGAATAAGCCGCGTGAACCGGGCCTAATGCAAAACATTTCTATCACTTAAAGTGAAGCTTTGCCTTTAGAAGTTTTGTGTTTTAATGGTATCATTCCATTTATCTGCCAAAGTAATCAAAAAATACTAAGCTGGCTTCAGGGGAAATTCAAATTCCCTGCGGTTCCTTTCCACCAACAGACAAGTTTTCTGTAGTTTGGATCACATTTGTAGGCTACAGACTGCCATTAACAGCATTCTATAGCATATTGATGGAGCTGAAGGGAAACTATGGGGAATTTGAATTTGAAGTGATATCTTATGCTATTTTGAACAAAATGTGGGTCTGAATTTTAAAAAGTTATCAAGATCCAACATCAACACAGTTATAGAATTGTAAAGCTTTGAATGATGATATGGACCTGAAAGGGTGAAGACAGAGAGCAAAAGGACACTGTGCAAGATCTGTGAGGGATTCCTTCACTTCAGTGACTGCAGGTCTGAGACGAGGGACTTTATTACGGGCACGGGAGGTACAGGCCAGGACAAAGTCTCTAGCATCTCGAGCGAGAGTGGGCCACCAATAATAACGAGAGATTAGTTGCAGAGACTTATGGACTCCAGGGTGACCAGCTGTTCGAGAGGCATGTCCCCACTTCAGGATACGAGGCCGCATGGCAGGGCGTACGTAGGTCTTCCCAGGAGGCAGATGTTGAAGGTCCACGGGGGCCGCCGTGAGGAGACGTTCAGGAGGAATTATGTGCTGCATAGGCGGCTCCAAGCCCACTGTGTCGGAGGATCTAGAGAGGGCGTCTGCTCTGATGTTCTTCCCAGCTGGCCGAAAGTGGAGAAGAAAATCAAAGCGGGCAAAATAAAGTGACCACCTGGCTTGCCGAGGGTTCAGTCGTTGGGCAGACTGCAGATAGAGAAGATTTTTGTGATCGGTGAATATATCGATGGGGTGGCGAGCTCCCTCCAGCAAGTGCCGCCATTCTTCTAGGGCTAACTTAATAGCCAGTAATTCGCGATCACCGATTGTATAATTCTTTTCGGCTGGGGTGAAGGTTTTAGAGAAGAAGCCACAAGTACGCAGTTTCCCAGAGGAGGACTTCTGAAGGAGAACAGCACATGCACCTACAGAGGAGGCGTCCACTTCTAGGATAAAGGGACGCTGCGGGTCCGGGCGAGACAGAACTGAAGCAGAAGCAAACGCTGATTTGAGGCGATCAAATGCTTCTTGGGCTTCTGGCGGCCAGGATTTAGGGTTGGTATTTTTCTTCGTAAGGGCCACCAGCAGGGCCACGAGCGTGAATAAATGCGGGATGAATTGTCTGTAGTAATTTGCGAACCCCAAAAAGCGTTGGATAGAGCGAAGGCCTACTGGTCGAAGCTATTGTAACACTGCAGACAATTTCGAGGGATCCATCTGAAGGCCCTGATCCGACGATGTACCCCAGGAAGGGCAACAAGGTGCATTCGAACAAACATTTCTCCAGTTTGGCATGTAACTGGTGGTAACGGAGACGTTTGAGCACCTGGCGGAAGTGGAGGCGGCGAGTTTCCAGGTCAGGAGTGAAGATTAGGATATTATCTAGATAGACGATGACACAGATGTAGAGGAGATCGCGGAAGATCTCATTGACAAAGTTCTGGAACACCGCCGGAGCGTTACAGAGGCCAAATGGCATGACAAGATATTCAAAATAACTATCTCTGGTGTTAAAGGCCGTCTTCCACTCATCGCCTTCACAAATACGAATCAGGTTGTATGCTCCCCGTAGATCCAACTTGGAAAAAAAATTTGCGCCACGCAGGCGATCGAACAGCTCCGAGATCAGATGCAGGGGGTATCGATTTTTTATAGTCCCCGATAATCGATACAGGGTTGGAGAGTACCATCTTTCTTTTCAACAAAGAAGAAACCGGCCCCCACAGGCGAGGAAGACTTGCGTATGAAGCCCTTACGGAGATTCTCCTGGATCTATTCCGACATAGCCTTAGTCTCCGGGACGGAAAGAGGATAGACTCTGCCTCGGGGAGGAGTACTACCGGGTTGCAGGTCAATAGGACAATCAAAGGGCCAATGCGGGGGCAGAGTTTCGGCCTGTCTTTCGGAAAAAAAAACGTCTGCAAGATCCTGGTACGGAGTGGGCAGACCCAACAGAAGCTTCGTAGACTTTACAGAGGCGGGCCATAGAGCAGGAGGGAGTACCGTAAGGCATCGCGAGTGGCACGCGGGGCCCCAACGGATGATTTCGCCCGTGTTCCAGTCCAAGGTCGGAGCATGGTCTTGTAACCAAGGAAGGCCCAGGAGGATTTCAAAAGAGTTGCAAGGCAGAACAAGCAGTTTCAAAGTCTCCTTGTATAGGGCGCCTATCTGCAAAGTGAGGGGACCAGTGCAGAACCGAATAGCGTCCTTTAGGCATTCACCACTGACAGAGGCGATGAACATGGGTTTCTGCAGAAGGGTCACCGGGAGATGAAATTTGGAGACCAGAGCTTGGCTGACAAAATTTCCAGCGGACCCCGAATCAAGGAAGGTGGTGGCTTGAAAGGTGCTGTACGGCGAAATTCCACAGAGTATGGGAATGGTCAGACGGGGAGATGCCGCACTGACACCTAAGGATGCCTCTCCTGCGAGCCCTAGGTGCGAGAGTTTCCCTGACGTACCTGACAGTCCCCAATGAAGTGGCCAGAACCACCACAGTAGAAGCATAGCTGCCTCAGACAACGCTGCGAGCGTTCTTCCTGGGTCAGGTGGGCTCTCTCGAACTGCATGGGTTCGTCCTTGGGAACCAATGGCAGAGGAAGTGGAGGTCGTTGGAACACGGGAGCCAGACGAGCTAGCTGGTGTGGTCGGGCGATCTCCCATTGGAGGCGGAGCTCCTGTTATCTCTCGGCAAACCGAATATCAATTCGGGTTGCTAACCGAATCAGATCGTCCAGAGCAAATGGCAAGACCCGACCAGCGAGCTCGTCTTTAATACGCCCCGAAAGGCCTTGCCAGAAGGTCGCCACCAAAGCCTCATTATTCCAGTCCAGCTCAGAGGCTAGGGTGCGGAACTGCACGGAATAGTGACCCACAGTGGAGTCGCCCTGACGGAGACGGAGCAGAGCTGCGGCAGCGGAGCAGGTGCGGCCAGGTTCCTCGAAGACGGAGCGGAACCCCTGGAGGAAGGTTTGTAGATTCGTCAAAGGATCTCCTCAGTCCCATAGCGGAGTGGCCCAGGCCAGAGCTTCGCCCGTTAGGAGGCAAATTATAAAAGCTCCTTAGCCCGCTCGGTAGAGAATTGATGCCCTAACATCTCGATGTGGATGGAGCATTGACTTATGAAGCCTCTGCACTTCTTCAGGTCTAGCGTGAGGGAAGCGGCAGATGCAGAGAAGGTCCCGGTGCAGGAGCAGGTAGAGCCATGGCGGCAGGAGCAACTGGTGCTGGCGTGGAGGCAGCAGCCGCAGGCGGAGGTAGACGAGCCGCAAGGTTCTGCATCATGGCCGCGAGCTGGTCAACACGCTGGCTCTGCTGTGCGATGGCGTTGTGACGTCCCGGAGTTCGGGCAGAGGTACCCGTGCGGAATCCATAGTGAGTTTGTACTGTAATAGTTCGGTGGATTCGCTGGACCACCGCAAGAGATGATAGTTAAGCCACGCCAGGGAGCGGAGTCTAAGTAGCCCCCGGTATTCACCAAAGCCCGCCGCAAAGCGGGATGGACTTGCTGCGGCGTGAGGCTACCAGGTCGCTACCCCTGACGTGACTTGCTTGCGATGGCGGCCGGGGTACTGCGAGGTACAGAATCGTAAACCAGAGGCTTGATCAGAGACAGGCAGAAGGTCAGGGCAGGCGGCAAACAGGCAAGGTCAGGAAACGTAGCGGAACGGACTGGTACACGGGTAATCAGACAGGACTTCCAACACTCTCAAGACAAGGTACGCACACCAACAAACTGGCAGAGAGTGCTGGGGGCGTATTCCTTATATAGGACCATCGGCCGTCAATAAACCAATTAGCGGTGCGCTGGCCCTTCAAATCCAGACCAGCCGTCGCACGCGCGTCCTAAGTAGCGGGTACGCGCACGGCGGCCGGGACAGGCAGAAGCAGCGTGCACAGGAGCGTGGACAGGTAAGCGAGCTGGCGCAGGGACCGGGCAGCAGGGGGATGGTCGCGGGAAGCCGTGGTACGCGCGCTGGACCCCCTGCGGGAAGGGGGGCGGCCACGGCAGGCGACGGCACCCGTGCCAGCCCCCATTACAGTAACCTATGGAAACCAGAAGTAATATTGAATGTTGCATCAGATGTGATGTTGCAATGGGAGACCTTTCAGCGACGTGGGACCTGGAATGTGCCACTGGTAATGGTATGCGTGTATATATATAGTGGCACCCAGGTTCACAGTGTGTTTTTCAGAAATGTTTTTTTTTTTTTGTGTGCAGAACTATACGTTGTATTTGGCATATATTGCTTTTAATCTATATAGGAAGGAAGGGGTGCCTCCATTTTGGTTTCTTGCACCCCGCCTACCTCTACAGGCTGTTATATCAGTGCAGTATGCTTGCAAGGTTGGTGTCTTTTTTATTTTTCACTCTGGATTATGGAGGTCGGTTGACCCAATGAGAAGTCTGAATTTGGCTCTATTGAGAGGTAAAGATAGCGTAGGACCACCCGCCTTGAGATCCCGTTGTAAGCCGGGGGTGGCTTAAACATTTTTTGATCAATTCAAAACGTGTGAACTAAGGATCTCAAAGTTTTTTTCATGTATGATATATAGCATAAGTGCTTCTTTAGAGGTTTCCATGTTTTGTGGGACCTGGAATGACTCTAAAAGGTAAGTCGACCTCTTAAAACGCCCCAAATCCTGAGCTCACTTATGGATAGAACTGATTTTTTGATCATTTTTAACAAAAATTCTTTCAGGCCTAACCAAAACAAATCACTGAGGTTTGGGTCGAATTTTATTTCAATCCAAATCTAAAGTACAGCAGTAATCCCATTCAAAGCCACCCCTAAATCATCTAAGTCACTCCAACTAACACAAATAAGCCATGTCCGATCAGAAAACAGCTACGCAAAATCCAGCAAAATTCCCTGCAGCTCAGTGTTGATGCTTCATTTTAACCAGTTCCTGACCAGCCGATTGCCCTTCTACCTAACAAGGTCCATTTTCTTTTTTTGCCTTTAATCCAGGATATGTAGGACTTTACATTTATGTACTTTTTACATTGTTATATTTTTTTAATATGAGGAAAAAAAATTGTTTTCACTTTTTTTATTTAATAATTTTTTAACACCGAAAATAAGTTTTATAATTGTAACTTTTCCATTACGGATATTCATATGTAGGTGAGATAAAGTTTTATGGTTGTCGAGGATGGCACTAAAAGTTGTGGTTGGGTTGCTAGTATTTATTTTACTAATATTTTATTCTGCGTGTGTTTTTATTGTTACTTTATTTCACATATAGGTCAGAAAAAGACCTTGGGGGTCATTTTTAAACCACTTTTTTGTGATTCACCCTGTAACTGGGTATGGTATATTGGCCCCATGACTGAGGAAATCCATCCCCTGCTCTGACTGCGGAGTTTATCCTCGTCTGACAAGACTCAGCAGCTCAGGTGGTTACTGTTCCCTTGTGGTCACATGACCGCTGGTGCCGGGAGCAGGAAACTGACAGGCTATTTATATAGTGTTCCTTAAACCATTCCTGTATTCTCAGTGAAAAGCCCAGCTATTGCTGATAGCCAGCTCTCCACCCGTGCAGCTGCACAACTATTGTACAGCTGTGCTCTCTGCATGGATGTTAATCCGTGCAGAGATAAACTTACATAGCTAATGAACCAGCTGCAAAGGCTATATATATATATATATTATATATATATAATATATATATATATATAAATATATATATATATATATATATATATATAATATATATACCCCTTCATACTAGTTCTATAAGTACATTTGGTCAACAAGCAGCTAATGAACCAGCTTTATAGGCGGTGTATATGTTCCTTCATACAATGTAGGAATACCAAAGTATGAAGAATGGATCCGTCACCCTGTTCTAGAATGAATGCTTCCTCTCGGATAACTACATGGCCTCAGTATGAGGCCATGTAGTTATCCAAGAGGAAGCATTCATTCTAGAACAGGGCACTGGATCCATTCTTCATACTTCGGTATTCCTACATTGTTCGTACCCGTTACCGTGTGCCCGGTTTCGGAGAGTGAAGAATCAGCGGCTGCCATTCGGAGACTCGGAGCATTGTGCCTCTATATTATATACACAATTGCTCGAGGTGAGCGTCACCATTTTATTCTTTACCTTTTGCAATTTGGCAATATACACCATAGAGCGCTTCTCCCCCCCTTGTTTTTTTCTCTTCTATCTCTTGTTCCTTCATACAAGCTCTATAAGGACATTTGCACCACAGATTAGGGAACAAAATGGCTTGATTATGAAAAGGATTACAATATACCGGTTTACTACAGGCCATAGCACTTATGGTCATTTGTAGGTTTAGATTAGCTATATAAGTATTATTAGTGTATTATAAACTGAACTTTATATCTTTGCTTATTTATTATTTTTTTCTTGTGATAAAACATGGTTTAGATTGCAATGGCTTAATGAAAGACTGTTATCTTTTCCTAACGTGGTATGACAACTGTATTTTTTTTTTTTATACAGCAGATCAAAAGAATGTGTTTGTTTTACTTCTATTCATGTCCGTTCTTTGTAGTCCAAATGAATTTCAAAGAAAAATCAGGAACTGTGCCAGAGTGGATTGGTTTAAGTCAAAGAGGTTACATTTCTATATTGTACTTCTTTCATTATGCCATTGTGACGGTAATTTGTTTATCTTATACCATTTGCACCTTTAAAAACAAACTTTCGAGGGTTGATTAATTGTCATTAAAAACAAGGTCAAATTTAAAACCCAAATCTTTTTTTTTCTATAACCCGCAAAATTTACTTTTTATTTAGAAAACTTTACAAAAACACGCAAATCATTTGAGCACAATGTAGTCTAGAGTAAGCAAAAAATTTTGTTTCCCGCAGTTTAGTGGAAGAAAAATGCTGACATTACAAATTATAGATCTGAATTTCTATTTCAGCCTCCATTGTCTTTGTCATGGCGGCCCCCCGGGGGGCCGCTGCCCCCGCGGCCGTTCCCCCTGCCTGTTGGGGCCGGGCGGGCAACGCGGGCACCCCCACCACCCCCCGTCCCCCACGCGCTTCTTACCTGGCTGCGCCCCGGTGGGACGCCGCTCCTGTCCGTCCCACCGTCGTGCGCATGCCCAACCCCTAGCCCAGCGACGGTGGTCTAGTTTTTTAAAGGGCCTTGTCCCCGTAATTGACTTATTGCCCCGACATGGTCCTATATAAGGGGTTTCGCCCCCCGACTCACTGCCAGACCGTTGGTGTGCTTTGAGTTAGAGTGTCTCTAGTTCCGTATTT
>JAODAL010062549.1:0-19696 GCA_025379985.1 Phyllomedusa bahiana | reverse complement strand
TGCCCAAAAAGGGCGTCCTGGAATGGTGGGTATGTAGTCTGGACCAATGACAGCACAGACTTTGCCAAACCTATGTGGCTGATATTGTTAGAAAGGCCCCGCTTGGCTTGGCCACAAAACAACATTTGTCAAGGGTAACATGCCCTTGTTGCCCTGCAATGTTATGGTTACATCCCTCTTAGAAACTGTCCTACTCCCAACACTGGCGTCTAAATAGTGGCCATTGTCCAATGGCCAAGGTGCTTGCAAATCGGGTAATATGGTTAGCCCATGGCCTCAACGCACTTCAACTTCAAAAAGGGAGCGTTAAAGCATGGATCATATCTCTTTGGATTCTTGCTATGTGTTTGGCTTGGGCACCCGCCAAATGACAAGCCTTCCAACAGCACACATTACTTGGTGGAGTTGTAGTGAAACCCATCCTTACCGTCTTCTTGGCGGACTTGCGTAACCAGACGCTGAAACAATCTGGGGTTTCTGGTCTTCAGATCCGCATACTGCTTGCGGATCTGCACCGGAGTGTGCTGGGTCCCATAGCGGCTATGAAGCTCCTCGGCCAACCGCTGCATTATGGCCCCCTTGTGCACATTGCACTGCCTCGGGGGCAAACTGTCATAGTTTTCATGGCGCAGGAACCGGACCATATGCAGCAGCTTATCAGGGCTGAACAAGGCCCGAGTCCGGCCCTGTGGCCTTCGAGCACTTGGCTGCGCAGGTGCTGTAGGAAGGTTACAAAGGAGGATGTTAATTACATGGGTTCTCGAGGTAGGTAATCACCAATTACCTAGGTGTCCTAGCTAATCTGTGCCAGCCCAAATATAATCGAGGCCAGCTAGTGTGTGTGTCCTGTAAATACTGTAATGAATTGTGTGTGTGTTTAATTCAGACAGTACTGTAGGCTCCCATTGCTGGCAGACACAAATGTTGGGGTTTCAGCTCCAAAGTGGTTGATGTGTTGAGGTGAAACTAATTGTTTTTATGTACTTCTATTAATGAGCTGACTGCAGGGACAGACATCACAATGGTTGTTTGAAGGTCACCTTACCCCCAAAGTCAAGGGTACCACACATGAAGTAAAGTTGGCCTAATACCAGAAATATAGGGACATTCTGGGCCCCAGTTGAGCTAACTGATCCTGGGGTAGTTTGGCCACAAGGTCCCTAACAAACACCACACTCATGTGTGTCACAGCCTGCATGGTCCACTGCACACCGGAGCCTGTGGCCCCACAGTGCAATAGTTGGTCGGAAAATGTGTTGTGTCTGCAAGGTGGTGAAGTGTTCTTGCTGTAAGTAGGATCTTGGTAATTTTAGATGTGGGTGACCTACCGACACCACTTTGTCCTGCTGCCTCCATTTCGGTGCTTTGGGCTGGTTGTGGGGTGTGGGGTTTCCCAAATTTTCAGCTTGCAACTTTAAAAAACAAAAAAAGGCAAGTCAGGTACACCAATAGCTCATAGACAGACACATCATCATAAATATGGAGTGAGTTTTGTTGGCACACAGGCTTGGTTTCAAAGTGGGTGCAATCTTTGCCGTAGGGACCATCCATCCCTAGATGATTGCAGTCATGTGTCAATGTGACAGAACTTGTCATTCACAAAGGCAATGAAACCGTGCTTTTTGGGCCACTTCCTTGGAATGTGGCTTTGTCGCCATGTTGGGTTCTCAAATGGAAAAACTTAGGCCCTGTCTAGTGTCCCCAATGGCAGTGTCAAGAGAAGGAAGTGGACAGATCATTTTGGGCGTGTGGTACGGGCCGCTATTATGCGCTGTCAATGTAGCCTTAAATCCCCCTGGCCTAATCAAACTGAACGGTGACTGTGCACCCTCCAAAGCAAAGTATGCGCTATTAAGCAGGTACTTGCCAAACAATGTACATATTGGTCCACATACTTGGCGCTAAGGCTATGTCTACAATGCCCTTAAAAACTGGTGTGGGTTCTGTGTTTGTGTGTTTCCAAAAACCCAGGAAAAAAAACTGGAAAGTGCTGCCATACACTTCAACACGTCCTGCTGTCTACACAGAGGTTTTTTTTTCATCTCCTTGAGTTTCCGTTTTCAGTAAGTAGCTTGATGGCCGTTTTTTCCCCACTGCAGTGTAGACATAGCCTTACTCATCCTGGCTGTGAACCAAAGGGACAGGTGGGGTGGCAATCAGGAATCAATTTGCTCTGGGCACTGCACTTGGCCACACTTCACTTACTGTTCCAAATGTCTCCAATCTCTTACCTGGGTAGGTTGTTTGGGTGATTTATAGGTATTTGAGAGGGTCATGTGATGCACCTAACAATGCAAAGAATGAGGCGACAATCAAATTGCCAAAACAGCTGGGTCGGGCGAAACTGCCCACAGTGGGCTGCGCTATGTCAACGCAAGCCTTCTGGGTAATGTTCACCCGGCATATAAAGGCGCCCTTTGCGCTGCGCCTTTATACACATCTTGCGCTTTTGATCCGAGAAGACGCGGCGAAGGGACGCAACTGCAGTACTCGGTATGTTCCCACGGCCGGTTGGTCCGTGTCAACTTAAGTTTGCTTAATGCTTGTTAGACTCGGCCTCAGCACACATAGGTAAGCGTGAGTCAATTACTATGGTTTGCAATACGCATTGCCAAACCATGGGTAATGATGGGACGCACGAGTCACGCCTTGGAGGGGGAAGGGCGCACCTGCGCCTCTACTCTGGGGTGCCAGTTGAATGGATAGGGCGCCTCAGCGGGAGAAGGGCGCATCTGCGCCTCTACTCTGGGGCGCCAGTTGAATGGATGGGGCGCCTCGGCGGGAGCATCTGCGCCTCTACTCTGGGGGCGCCAGTTGAATGGATGGGGCGCCTCGGCGGGAGAAGGGCGCATCTGCGCCTCTACTCTGGGGTGCCAGTTAAATGGATGGGGCGCCTCAGCGTGAGAAGGGCACATCTGCGCCTCCACTCTGGGGCGCCAGTTGAATGGATGGGGCACCTCGGCGGGAGAAGGGCGCATCTGCGCCTCTACTCTGGGGCGCCAGTTGAATGGATTGGGGGCCTCGGCAGGAGAAGGGCGCATCTGCGCCTGTACTCTGGGGCGCCAGTTGAATGGATGGGGCGCCTCAGCGGGAGAAGGGCGCATCTGCGTCTCTACTCTGGGGGCGCCAGTTGAATGGATGGGGCGCCTCGGCGGGAGAAGGGAGCATCTGCGCCTCTACTCTTCTACTCTGGGGCGCCAGTTGACTGGATGGGACGCACGAGGCACGCCTCGGCGGGAGAAGGGAGCATCTGCGCCTCTACTCTGGGGCGCAACTTTGAATGAATGCCATGGAACTGGACGCACGAGCCAGAATGGGTGGGATGGGATGGAACGCAGTAGCCAGAATAGCTGGCATGGGATGGGACCCAGTGGCGGCTTAATGTGCCCTATTGTTCACATGTCTTATTTCCGAACAGATCGGCCGCCGTATTTACAATGGTAAATCCATTCTGAAATCAGTTACAAATAAGTAAGTAGGCGATGTACATTGATTTCAATGGGAAATACGTGTTGTCATTCAAATGACACGTATTTCCGTTCCGGTATGCGACAGCGGATTGCAGCCGCAAATCCGTCCGGAAAAACAATGTGCATGTCACTGATTTTGGATAGATTTACCCCATATATGACTGGGGATGGAGAATCCGTCGGGAAATCAGTGCCAAATATGTGCCACACTTAGTGACACGTATTTCAAACTGATTTGTTGCGGATTTTGGGACGGATTTACAATCGGGAATCCAACATAAATCAGTTCTGAAATAAGCCGTGTGAACTTCCATTCTAGGGAGCAAGTACCATGGGCAAAAGGACACACATTAAACATTGTCAATCAACACAATATTACATGCCTCCAAAGAGTGTCACAGGTGTAAATTTTTCTACCCAAGTTACATACGGTTTCTGCCCAAAGAGCAACATTTTCACACTTTACTGTGGGCAACACTCCTAGCTAAGCTAACAACTCCAGATGTAATTTGTGGGGCCAACTAAATAAGCCTTTATTTTTATTTCTGGACATGGAGATCGGGGCAATAGCCGCTGTCGTGGCTGTCATCCTGGAGGAACCTGCTAGCCGCACCACCAGGCGCAGGCGCCGGCCACGAACCGTCAAGCAGCGTTTCATTTGGGCAGACATGCTCGAAGTGGATATTACAGCCCAATTCCACCTGAATCGGGCCGCTATTCAGGAGCTGTTTGAGAAGCTGCAACATTTGTGGGCCCACCAAAGCCAACGATCCCAGGCTATCCCGCCCATGACCAAACTGCTAAGTGTCTTGTACTACCTGGCATCGGGGTCTTTCCAGCGTTGTGTGGCAGACCGTTTTGGAATGACCCAATCCACTTTCAGTAGCATTTTACACCAAGTCATAGATAACATGGTGCCTTTGTGTCGCCATTACCTACAGTTTCCCATGGACCTGGCTCAACAACAGCCAGTGAAAACGGCCTTTTACCAGCAAGCTGGGTTTCCCAACGTGATTGCCATAGTCGACTACCGAAACAGGAAAGGATTCCATTCCATCAATGTCCAAATGACCATCGACCATCATGGACTGATCACAGATCTTGTCGCCAAATTTCCTGGGTCAACTCATGATTCCTTCATTTTGGAGAACAGCCAGTTATATACCAGCATGAACACTGGTGCAATCTCCCCCGGCCTCATATTGGGTATGTAGTGACGTGTCTTGGGCTAGGCAACCTTGTTTGGTGTGTTTGTTATCATTAATGTTTCTCTCTCCTTAGGAGACAACGCTTACAAATTGACCAGTTGGCTGATGACCCCGTACCTGAACCCCCAAAACCCACATGAGGAGTGGCCCACCGAACTGTAAGGGCGTGGGTGGAGCGGGTATTTGGGGTTCTTAAGCCCCGTTTCCGGTGTTTGGACATCTCGGGCAGTGCATTACTGTACAAGCCCGAGATGTGCTGCAAAATTTTCCTGGCCTGTGCAATACTGCACAACATCTGCAGAAAGCACCAGCTGCCGGACCCCGAAACAGGCATCCAAGAGCCAGAAGGAATGGAGGAAACCCACACCCGAGCACGGTTGAGTCGTGAGGGGCGACAGGTACGGAGGCAACTCACCCATGAATATTTTTAAGGTCATGGGCAGACGTTGCGGGTATATAACTGGCTCGTCTCTGAAATGAAGGAATCAACAGTTGACCCTGGGGGTTTGGTTAACACAGCTGGGATCAGTCCCTGAAGGTGCATGAGATGGACATTTCTGGAATGGCAAGCTTTCCTGTTTGGGGACATGACCTCGGAATGGACTTTGGGAAGGGATCGGATATGGGCACAGTTGACTCAGGCCATCACCGGAGGGAAGCTGCCTTGATGGCCAAAGGCATGTTCCTCTGGCTGTTGGTCAGCCTGTTCTAAGGGAAAATGTAGGGGCTGGCGACCCAAGGGCACCTTGTTCTTGATAAGGTGTGAGTCGACTTTATGTGGATTGTGTCATACCAAAACAGTCTGCCCCACAACACAGGAAGGACCCCCATGTCAGGGACTACAGGACAGTAAGGAGTTTGGCCATTGGTGGGCTAGCTTGTGATGTTTGGCTTTGGTGGAGCCAATGTTGTGGCTTGTCAACCAGCTTCTGAAGACTGTTAGGCTACAGGCGGAATTGCAAGTTGATATCTGCTTGCCACCACAACAAACACTGCGTGAAGGTTCGTGGGTGTCAGTGTTATCTGGGAGCTCGAGGTCTGGACCAAAGCACACTAGTGGCCCCAACTACCTGTGCTAGGAAAGTAACCAAGTGTGCTTTCTGGTTTGTACCTCCAAACCCAGACAGCTTTGGGAGTGTTCAAGCACAGTTGATGTTTTTGGGCCAGGCCACTTTGTCACCAACATGTGTATTTGGATAATAAAAGTTAAAAAACACTTATTTGTTGTTGTGATTTTTAGATTACATGTACTACTTGGCCAGGTATGTGCATTGGACAAAGTGGTGATCGAGAGGCCAAAACAGGGCTCAACACATCACAAATGTTCAAACGTTGGGTGTTGGGTTTCTTAATTTTTGGTTGGGAGATAGCTGACATTTTGCTAACACATTCAAGGACGCTCTATTTTCTAATTGGTCAATAACCTAATCCAAAACCCAACCATAGGTCGCCAGATTAGCTCAACACAACCAACCACGGTTTTGGTCACCCAAAAAAAATAAAAGGATGCACATTGTCACAAACATGGGTCTGAAATGGATTGGGGTCTGCCTGGCCCAATTCAGCACACAGCATTGTTTTTGTGGGCCCCAAAGCTTCAGTTAGTTTTGAAATCTATCTTGCCCACATCCAGTAAGGCTTTCACAGTTAGACAGTGGTTAAACGTATCTAAAAGATCTGAGGTAAGCAAATAATAAATACCAGCTGTCAATTGCCCCAAGATAGTAGCCTGTGTGTCGAATGGGAAAGCTGAGTCATTTTGAAACGGGGAACACCACCAAGGGATACTCACCCATCCCAAGTATGGCCGACATCTATGAAAACTGTGCGTCACCACTTCATTTTTTTGCCAATTGTAACCAATCAGGGCACCCATTTCATTTCATATAGTGCTTGGGACAACGGAGAGTGGCACTCGGATTGGTTGCTAGGGGCAACAAAGTGATTGATGGACTGAGTCACTCCGAGTCAGCAAAGTGATTATACGTTGCAGAAGCTCTGCATTTGAACTAGGAAGCTGGGCTGATGCTGGAACGCTCAGGTGGCCAGCTTTCCCAGCACTGGACTCTTCACCAGGCTGCTCCGCAGATGCTGATGAAGGCGCAGCCACTGGATCTGCAATCATTGGTTTGCACACCACCAAGAAAGAAAGGAGAGAAAATATATTAGCAACAAACATTCAGGGATGTGACAAAGCAGACAATTAGGCACATACATTATTCATTGTCACTTAGGTCATCAAGGAGCAAAGTATGTGGGTGGACCAATGTCCTATACAAGAAATACACCCATGGCAGTATGCCTAAACCACAACGATTGCTTTTAAAGGATGAAGGCAGCCTTCAACAATTAAGGGGGAATTTGGAGTGAAAACCAGTGGTGGAGGTGGCGGGGTGAGTTCACTGGACGGTCTGCATATTCCCCAAACACACTTCTACATGGACATGTTTGGGGGCCAAAGCCACCCAAACATTCCACAGGTTTGAAGTTTGTGGTCCTTAGTTTAAAAGGGAGAAAGTGGGGGGCGTAGGTGAAAAATTAGCTGCTATGGTGGTCTCTGACACTACCTCGAGCTGACACAACCTCAGGAGGCGTCTCCAAACGCGAGGTTGCCAGAAACAGCAACTGGCCGCACATTAACCTGTATTTATTTCCAGCTAGCTTGGTGCACAGGTCAAAGGGGTGTGTGCAGGGATTTCCTTCAAAAACCAAAAGACAAGAGTTGAACAGCCCCGATAGTATCTACACAGACAGGTTTGCTTGGCTTCCAAAAAACTTTCAACAAGGGACCAACAACTGCAGGTCCGAACGGCAGGTAATGTGTGGACCGTGAACCAAGTCACCTAACTGCACATTGTGAAACACTTATGTACCTGGGCCAAAAAGCTTTGAAAGGTCAGGAAATAACTTAATGTACACAACAGGCATTTAGCAAACCATAAATCGGCCAAATTCACAAACAAACACATTCTATGTTAACAATCATACAGTCCTCCCCATTAGCAGACTATGTGGAAGTATAATGACTAGTGATGAGCGATTATTATCGACAAAGTTGAAATCGGCAAGGTTTTTATGGTGATCGAAATTTTTAGATCATGCGATAATTAAGGGTAAAATCTGTGCATCATCCATTAAGATCGCGCCATTTTCGGCGCTTCCTGTAATTTTGGCGGCCAGCAAATCAGATTACAGAATAGAGCAGGGTGAGATGTGTGTTCAACGTCATGACTGGGATGTGTATGGTTGCGATTGGCTGGAAAAATCACATGACCTCGTTTTACATAGAACAGCATTTCCTGTTCAGCCTCAGTGTCTCTCAGCGTCTCATAGGAGTAGGACGTGCGCTCTGCCTGTGGCCAAACAGCTCAGCGAAATTAGTCTAATTCTGCACAGAGAAACCTCTACTATTAGCTGTAATCCTTACAATTTAGTTAGATTAGAGATTGGAAGATTTTATGTAGTTAGGTAGAGAATTTTAAAGGAGCATCTACCGCTGTAAAGTCAAGGGGTAAGCGGGGGGGGAGGGGGGGCAGCGGGCGAACACAGACAAGCTCTATAAAGAACACTGGATAAAGTACACCAAAACTTAGTGTAGACTTGCACTGCAATATCTTTATTATTAACAGTTTGCTATTGGAATATTTCCTGGATATTGGGCAGCCTGAACTTATATTGGATACACATCATTTCTAGTAACTGCAGGTCTCTGTGTTAGGTGCAAAACTCCACTTTTATTATCAGTATACATTTCAGATAGGTGTTCTTTTTCAAATTTACCCATTCCACCTTTGTTCATATATCCACATTGCACTTAAATCTGAAAACAGCAATTTTATAGTCACCACAGGTGAATGGAAAGGTGCAAAAAATACCGTGTATTATACGAAAACATAACAGATACGTGTTTTTTGACTTTGGCGCACTACAGCTTTGTTCATTGACGCAGCTTGCACGTAAATCTTTAAACAGCAATTTTATAGTCACCACAGATGAATTGAAAGGTGCAAAAAATACCGTGTATTATACGAAAACATAACAGATACGTGTTTTTTGACTTTGGCGTACTACAGCTTTGTTCATTGACGCAGCTTGCACGTAAATCTGAAAACAGCAATTTTATAGTCACCACAGGTGAATTGAAAGGTGCAAAAAATACCGTGTATTATACGAAAACATAACAGATATGTGTTTTTTGACTTTGGCGCACTACAGCTTTGTTCATTGACGCAGCTTGCACGTAAATCTGAAAACAGCAATTTTATAGTCACCACAGGTGAATTGAAAGGTGCAAAAAATACCATGTATTATACGAAAACATAACAGATACGTGTTTTTTGACTTTGGCGCACTACAGCTTTGTTCATTGACGCAGCTTGCACGTAAATCTGAAAACAGCAATTTTATAGTCACCACAGGTGAATTGAAAGGTGCAAAAAATACCGTGTATTATACGAAAACATAACAGATACGTGTTTTTTTACTTTGGCGCACTACAGCTTTGCTCAATGACGCAGCTTGCACGTAAATCTTAAAACAGCAATTTTATAGTCACCACAGGTGAATTGAAAGGTGCAAAAAATACCGTGTATTATACGAAAACATAACAGATACGTGTTTTTTGACTTTGGCGCACTACAGCTGTGTTCATTGACGCAGCTTGCACGTAAATCTGAAAACAGCGATTTGATAGTCACCACAGGTGAATTGAAAGGTGCAAAAAATACCGTGTATTATACGAAAACATAACAGATACGTGTTTTTTTACTTTGGCGCACTACAGCTTTGTTCATTGACGCAGCTTGCACGTAAATCTTAAAACAGCAATTTTATAGTCACCACAGGTGAATTGAAAGGTGCAAAAAATACCGTGTATTATACGAAAACATAACAGATACAGTACGTGTTTTTTGACTTTGGCGCACTACAGCTTTGTTCATTGACGCAGCTTGCACGTAAATCTGAAAACAGCAATTTTATAGTCACCACAGGTGAATTGAAAGGTGTAAAAAAATACCGTGTATTATACGAAAACATAACAGATACGTGTTTTTTGACTTTGGCGCACTACAGCTTTGTTCATTGACGCTGCTTGCACGTAAATCTGAAAACAGCAATTTTATAGTCACCACAGGTGAATTGAAAGGTGCAAAAAATACCGTGTATTATACGAAAACATAACAGATACGTGTTTTTTTACTTTGGCACACTACAGCTGTGTTCATTGACGCAGCTTGCACGTAAATCGGAAATTATGAAATGGAAGAGGTTATATACGGTAACCTCTCAGTACCAGAGTCTAAGTAGAAGTTTACAAATAAGCACATGTATCACTGGAGTAATCTATAAAATATAACTTTTAATAATCTATGTAAAATATACATTCCAGTAGAAGAAGTAACACATATACAACTCAAATATAGAGAAAAATAGTGGCCAAAGAAACCTGACCCTATAGCCCCTATACACAGACTACCTAATGGTAAATAACGCAAGGACAACGTCCTGATAAGGACGACCCCACCAGGAACCTAACTAAAAAAACCCTATTACACCCTATGAGTGGAAACAAAAAAGGGTTTGAAAAAGTGTAAGGAAAACAATATAAATTAAACCCGACGCGTTTCTTTCCAAATTTTGGGAAATGAGAATTCCTCGGGGGAAAAATTTAAATAGTAAACGATGAAAACAATCACTGACGGGTAAGGGTACAGTGTCTTCCCCTTAAATCAACACATAAAATCAATGTAAGTACGCCGTGGCTCTATATATGGGAAAGGTTAAAGCTGACATTTAGCAAGAAATTTATATAGATCTTAAACCTGGTTCATATTTTAAGGAAAACATATCCATAAAAACCGGAGTGACCTATAATTATGTATTTTTAAGGGATATACCTGTTAGAGAAGTGTCTCTCAGGAACAATAGAAATCCCATTTGTACTCACCAATTTAGTGGCCAACTGGCTACTGCCAGAAAAGGGGGGTAGATGTTAGTATCCTATATTCCCCATGTGTTTCGAGATCTGCAAGAAGGGATATTAAACCAAACTCTGTCAAATGCACTAACCATTGGTATAGAGCGAAGTACATCACAACAAATAACTTGTTACAAATAGTTAACTTACTATGTTTATAGTGGAGATAAGTTTGTATCTTCCACTGACATCGTTGGAAATGTCCGAGTGTTCGGCGTCTCGCGTCATAGACAGCGCATGCGCGTGTTTTGTACGGGAACTCGGCATCCGGGCACGGAGACAAGCTCGCCCCCTTTTTGACGCAGGGAGGGAGTGTTTTAATTCCGACGGTAGCGATGGTATACTAAAAACCAGCCGAAGGAGTCTCCGCCCGCTCTGTCAAAATGACAGCGCCGCGCAACAACAACAAAAACAAAAATGTGAATATGAAAAGGGATTTGCAGCGTACAGATTACAAAAACATTGGCTGGAAAAAGCAGGGCCCTACAAGTTGTTCTTTATCGGTAGTATTCAATTTTGGATGACAAAACCAAATTACATCTCACTTATCTAAATAAATACAGATTTAGGATATGACGGGAGGAACAAGAAACAAATTGTATCACTATGTAACCCAGTGGAGACAAATACATCTAAGGGTATACTACCAAGATAAAAAAGAGGGAGAAACAACCTGATCTACCAATCATACCTCCCATAAAAGGCAAAAGATGATTGTATAGCAAAGGACCAAATTTTTGACTTTGTATCTCGTGGCACAGAGAGAAGAGAATTCAAGATAGTATGGTCAATGAGGCCTAAATCATAAATGATAACATTTACAGAACATCGGAACCCGAAAAAGATTAAAAAGAGGAGATAATAAGCAATAATACAGATTATAACTATATTAAATGAAACAGCTAAAATTAAGCTGCTCATTAAGACCCTTGGGGTAAACCGTCTTTAGTCTATAAATCCATTTTGCTTCCGCCCGGAGTAGTCTTTTGTCAATGTCCCCTCCACGAATCGAATGCCGAATCATTTCCAGTGCTTCAAATTTAACCTCAGTGTGTTTTCCACCTGGACCTTCATTCACATGTATTGCCAATGGGGTATCCCTTTTGTTTCTAATGTCTCCTAAATGCCAAAATCCTTACTTTCCACGGTCTTATTGTTTTTACCTACATATTCAAGAGGACAGGAGCATGTGACCTTATAGATGACATTAGAAGATCTACAATTAACAAAGTCTCTAATTTCAAAGGAACGTTTGTTAACATGGCTATAGAAATATTTGGTGGGTTTTACCAGTTTACAGGCTTTACAATGACCACATTTAAAACATCCTTTAGGCTGTCTTTGAAGCCCTGGGTTCTGGTTTAATCTCAGGAGCAAGATGACTATGTTCAACCCCATCTCCCAGACTCCTGCCTCTCCTATAACGTGACCTGGGCATAAAAATGGCAAAACTTCATTAAGATCACTATCCATCCTCAAGACATCCCAATTTTTTTGCCCCAAAGGGGGCCCTACGATGGAATGTGCCCGATCAAAGGTGCCTATTAATTTTAATCTGAGACTGTGGTGTCTCTTTTTTGTCTTGGGGGTAAGGAGTTTTGAACGATCTTGTGACAATGCATGTTTGTATGCTTCCTTGATCGTTTTTTTGGGGTAACCTCTATTAATGAATCTTTGCTCAAGATCCCGAGCCTTTTCATAAAAATTCCAAGAGATTTGAGCAGTTTTTTCCTTAGTCTGAGAAACTGACCCTTTGGGATCCCTCTTTTTAACGGTAGAGGGTGCCAGCTTCTCCAGCTCAAGAGGCTATTGGTCGCCGTGGGTTTACGATAGACTGTAGTTGATAATTCACCAGAAATTTCTCTTTTTATCTCCACATCAAGGAAAGCTAGGCTCTTATTACTCCATTCAGAGGTGAATCTAAGGCCCATTGGGTTTAGATTTAAAGCACTGACCCAGGTGTTAAAAGAGTCCCCAGGACCCGCCCACAAGACAAAAATGTCATCTATGAGCGGGCCCAGAGGACAATACTGGATTGGGCCAGATAAAACAGACTCATCACTGAAGGACAATGGTCGCCTCCCACCAGCCCAGGAGCAAATTGGCATATGTCGGTGCGCAAGGATTACCCATTGCAGTGCCCCTGAGCTGGTGGTACACGCGACCGTTGAACAAGAAAAAATTCCTAGTAAGAACAAATTCCATTAATTTAAGGATTAAGTTGTTATGCTCCTGAAATTGTGACCCTCTCATCGAGAGGAAGTACTCTAAGGCCCTTAATCCCATATCGTGTGGGATAGATGAATACAGAGCCTCCACATCTATTGAGGCCAAAATCGTATCATCCTCCAAAATGATGTCTTCAATTTTGGACAACAAATCCATAGTGTCTCGAGTAAAAGACGGGAGTGTGGTGACAAAATCCCTAAGGCATCTATCCAAGTAGATGCCAACATTTTGTGTCAGGCAATCAATGCCTGACACTAATTGGCGCCCTTTAAGGTGTGTTAGGCCCTTGTGGGCCTTTGGCAGGTGCGTAAAAAATGGCTATTTGGGGTGATTTAATGGCCATAAATTTGTATTCATTCTCATCAATAAGCCTTTCAGCTTAGCCTGTGTTAGAATTTCGATTTAGCCGTTTTTGTATTTGGGATTTGGGATTTTAAGAAAGGATCTTTTAACTTGTGGCGTCATCAAAGATAGTTTAAAACACATCTTGTTTTTTAAATTTCCATTTTTTTAAAAAGGAGGACAATTTTTGCCCCCCCTTGTCAGGGGGTTTTAATTATTGTTTTAATTTTTTCCCAAACGTGAGCAATGCCTGGGGTTTGCATAAGTTAAGGGTTGGGAAATTCTACGTTTTGGGTTGTATTTCAGAGAGTTTTTTTTTGGGACAAAATTTACGAAAAACATAAATACAAGAGGTCTCCAACAGGTGGCAAAGTGTGTTTTTAATCTTGCCTGGGGAAAAGGGCCCTTACCAATCCCCCGCTATCTCTCGCGGTAATTTGTTAAGATCCCGAAGCAAATAAGTTCCTCATCTGAAAAACCCAAGTTTCATTTTTTCCCCTTTCTCTCCCTTATCTTGTAAAATTTTGTGCCACTTAAGTTTTTTTAAAAAAAAAATTTTAAACGCCCTTTGCCAGGGAAAAAAGGTAAAAAAGACGTTGTGGGGAAAAAAATTTTAAAGTCCCTCTTGTAGTAGAAAATTTTTCCTCCGCCTTTAAATTTATCTTACCCAAAAAAGTTTAAAAAAATGGACGTTTATTGTAAATTACCTATCAGGGTCTTCTCTGAGTTGGAAAACCCTCCCTCTCTCTAAAAAACTTCCCCCCCTTTGATCTAAATCGCCCCAATTGTCCTCTTTTTCCCGCCTCTCCCTTTTAAAAAGTGCGTCCTCTTTCATTTCCCTTAAAAGGGAAATTTTTTGATACTCTGAGGTACCTGTACCCTGTACCCCAAAGGAAGAGATACCCGTTTCCCCCTTTTAGGGGGATTTGTGTGTTTAAAAAATGGGGAGTTGGAGGCTCTGTTTTTCATCTACCCCCAAAAGATATGGGATTAAGGGCCTTAGGATTTTCCTCCGATGAGGGGGTCAAAATTTCAGGAGCATAAAAAATTAAACCCTTAAAAAATGGAATTTTTTTCTTACAAGGAATTTTTTCTTTTTTAAATGGCGCTTTAAACCCCCAGCCCCAGGGGCACTGCAATGGGAAAACCCTTGCGCCCGACAAAATCCCAATTTTGCTCCGGTTGGGGGGAAGGCGCCCATTTTTTCCAGTGATGATCGTTATCTGGCAAAAACCCATTATTGTCCTCTGGGCCCGTTCATAAAATGACTTTTTTGGGTCTTGGGGGGTTTTTCCTGGGGACTTTTAAAACAAATGGGCAGTGTTTTAAAATTTTAAAACCCCAAAGGGGCCTGGTTTTCCCCTCTGAATGGATTTTAATTTAAAGGCCTATTTTCCTTATGGGAGAAAAAAGAGAAATTTTGGTAAATTTTTTTTAAACTACAGTCATCGAAAACCCAGGGGCGCCCAATACCCTGGTTTGGAGAACCCGGGCCCCTCTACCTTTAAAAAAGAGGGTTTCCCCAAAGGGGTCAGTTTCTCGCCCAAAGGGAAAGAAACTGCTCAAATCTCTTGGTTTTTTTTATGAAAAGGCCCCGGGATCTTGACAAAGATTCATTAATAGAGGTTACCCCAAAAAAAAATAAAGGGAAGCTTTAAAAAACACATTGTCACAAGATCTTTCAAAACCCCTTACCCCCAAAAAAAAGAGAACCACAGCCCTCAGTTTAAAGGACTAATAGGCCCCTTTTTTAAATGGGGCCATTCCATCGTGGGGGCCCCCTTTGGCAAAACTTTGGGAGTCTTGGGGGATGGTTTCTTAATGAAGTTTTGCCTTCTTATGCCCATCACGTATAGGAGGGGCAGGAGCTGGGAGATGGGGTTTGACACATAGTCATCTTGCTCCTGAGTTTAAAACCAGAAAAAAGGGCCCTTAAAAAAGCCAAAAGGGATTTTTTAAAAATGTGGTCATTTTTAAAGCCTGTAAAATTTTTAAAAAACCCACCAAATTTTCTTTTACCTTTTAAAACAAACGTTTTTTAAAAATTTTGAGATTTTGAAAAAATTGTAGATTTTTAAATGCCCTTCTAAAGGTCACATGCCCCTTTCCCTCTTGAATTTGAAAGGTAAAAAAATAAACCGTGGAAAGTAAGGATTTTGGGCATTTAGGAGAATTAGAAAAACAAAAGGACACCCCTTTGGGAAATACATGTGAATAAAGGGGTCCATGGGGGAAAACACACTGGGGTTTAAAATTTGAAGCACGGGAAATGATTTCGGCATTCAAATTCGGGGAAGGGGTAAAGGAAAAAGGATACTACGGGGCGGAAGAAAAAAGGATTTAAAAGACTAAAAAAGGGTTTTTATCCCAGGGTTTTAAATGAGCAGCAAAAATTTTACCCTGTTTCATTTAATATTTTTTTAAAAATCTGTTTTTATTGTTTTAATTATCCCTTTTTTTAATTTTTTTTTTGGGTTTCCCCGATGTTCGGGAAATTTTTATAATTTTGATTTAGGTTCATTGACCATACTATTAGAATTCTTTTCTCTCTGTCCCCACGAGATACAAAGTAAAAAATTTGGGTCCTTTGCAAAATTTTAACATCTTTTGCCTTTTTATGGGAGGTATGGGGTATACCCAGGTTTTTTTCTCTTTTTTTACTTGTTAGTATACCCTTAGATGTATTTGTTCCCCCACTGGGGTTTCATAGTTATACAAGGTTTTTGTAAACTCCCGTTTAAAATCCTAAATCTTTAAATTTTTTAGATAAGTTAATGTAAATTTTGGGTTTGTCATCCAAAATCCGTACAAACGATACGAACTACATTGTAGCCATGCTTTTTCCACCCAAAAAAATTGTAATCTGTACGCGCAAATCCCTTTTTATATTCACATATTGTTTTTTTTGTTGTTGGCGGCGCTGTCATTTCTGACGGTGGGGGCGGAGACTCCTTTGGCCGGGTAGTATACCAACCTTTCCGTCGGGGAAAAAAAACATCCCTCCCCCGCGTCATAGTGGAGGGGTGTCTCCGTGCCCGGATGCCGGTTTTAGTACAAAACACGCGAAAGCGCTTTTTATGACGGGGAGACGCCGAAAACTTGGGCAACCAACGATGTCAGTGGAAGAACCCAAAATTATCTCCACAAAAACATAGTAAGAACTAAAATTTTTTAAAAGTTTTTGTTGTGAAAGTACTTCGCTTATACCCAAAGGGTTTGATTTATTTGACGGGCGTTTGGTTTTAAAATCCCCTTTTTGCAGATCTCAAAAACACATGGGGAATAAGGAAACTTAAAATCTACCCCCTTTTTTTGTAAAATAGCCAGTTGGCCACTAAATTGGTGGGGAAAAAAATGGGGAAATTTTTTTGTTTCCCGAGAAAACACTTCTCTAACAGGTTTATCCCTTTAAAAAAAAAAATAAAATTTTAGGTTTTTCCTTTCTTGGATATGCTTTTTCCTTTTAAAAAAAAAGAAAACCCGGGCAAATCTATTTTAAAAAATTTTTTGCTAAAAGTACACCTTTTTCCCCTCTTTTATTTTAGGGGTTAAGGGGCCCGTACTTTTCATGATTTATGTTTTTTTGGATTTAAAAGGGGAAAAAAAAAAACAAATGGGTTAACCCCCCCCACCCCCCCCCCTTTTTAGTTTTGATTTGCCCCCCTTCATTCCCCCCCCCCCCCCCCCCCCCTTTTACCCCCTTTTTATTTGAAAACCCCCCCCCCCCAGGAAAAAAACCCCCCCATAACCCCCCCCCCCCCAAATTTGAGAAAGGAAACCCCCCCCCCGCCCCCCCCTCCTTTAATTTATATTGTTTTCCCTTTACTTTTTTACCTTTTTGTTTTTCCCCTCAATTGGGGGTAAAAGGGGTTTTTTTTTTTAGGGTTCCCGGCGGGTCGTCCTTTTAAAGGGCGTTTTTCCTTGCGTTATTACCTTTTGGTAGTCTTGATAGGGGGTATAGGGGCAGGTTTCTTTGGCCCCTATTTTCCTCTATATTTGGGGTTGTATATCGTTAAATTCTTCTCTGGGGGTGTAAATTTTTTCATAGATTATTAAAAGTTATATTTGATTGTTTACTCCAGGATAAATTTTTTTGATTTGAACAGCGGGAAACTTTAAAATTTTTGGTTAAATTTAAACCTAACGCGGACCCTTCGCGAAAGTTTTTTCCCCCTTTGCAAAAACCACCTGGGCACTTTAATAAATAAATTCGCTTTACCGGGGTTGCATGTTTAAAGAACCCCCTGATTGGGATTTTTAAAACCCTGGGTGGGGTGTGTAATGTATTCCCTTTAATAATGCCATGACAGTTCTGCCACGATAGACAGGGGTATGTACCCCTTCTTTGTGTATCCAATACTTTTTGTTTGGGAATTTTCTTAATCAAGTCAGAATGAACAATGGATTTACCAATAGATTTACCTTTCTGATAGACAAAGTTAGGGTATTCTTTAAAGAGATTACCAAATTTTGGATCACTCTGTATAACATACCAGTGTTTCCTGATCGTTTTCCGTACTAGTTCAGCATGACAGTCATAGACTGACACAAAGCCAACTCTTTGGTCATATTTATGCTTTACTTTAGGTTTGCGAACATCACTACGTGATAACTGCCCTACTTCCTCTCCTATTTTTTCCACTTCTTCCTTACAGTATCCACGTGCCACAAATTTCCTCACAAGTTTATCTTAATTTAAGTGGTATTCCCTATCTGATGAACAGATGCGTCTCGCACGCAAAAATTGGCCCTTGGGGATAGCTTTGAAAACTGCCGGCGCGTGTTGGCTCTTCATATGAAGCATATTATTCCTATCTGTTTCTTTGGAATATAACGTGGTCACGAGATGACACCCTTCACGTTTAATCGTTACATCTAGGAAACTGATACTTTCCTGATATTTGTTAGATGTGAACTTAATCAGGGGATGTTTTGAGTTAATTTCATCCATAAATTCTTCCAATTCATTTTCTGTGCCGGTCCAGAACAAGCACACGTCATCCACGTAACGGAGCCATAGTTTAACACAATGGCTCAGTCTACTAGGTATGACGTGTGTACCCTCAAAATGTTCCATAAAAATATTAGCAAAACTGGGCGCGATAGGAGACCCCAAAGAGGCCCCCTGTCGCTGCCAGTAAAAGTCCAAGCCGAAAATAATTCTTTGTTAGTATAACCTCCAATAATTCCAACAATAAAGAAATCAGGCTGTTGGACAGACTTGCATCCTCCAACAGCCTGGTTCTAATTGCATTAATCCCCTCGTCTATTGGGATATTAGTGTAAAGACTACCAACGTCTAAGGTACACAGGAAAGTGACGGCGGACATGTCAACATTTTCAATCTTAGAAAGAAATTCATTGGTGTCTTTAAGACACCTAGGGATTTGTTTGACAACCTGTTGCAAAACGTTGTCAATAAAAAGGGCTATAGGTTTATATGCATGTTACGGTTTTTGAAGATGAAGCTGATTAATATGTTGCTTTGAATTTATAAATAGATAAGAAGATATTTTCTATTTTTGCCTTGTGTGCAGCATCTAAGTACTGTGTGATATGTCCTCCATAGATAGGTATATGTCCCCCACAGGCAGGTGTAGGTAGGTATATGTCCTTCATAGGCATAGGGTTTTTAAAAAATACAAGTACTTACCTCTCTCCCACACTGCTCCAACTCCAAGGCTCTCCATCTTGTTTTCATCCCGACACAGGCAGCGTGATGTCATCAGGCCGCGCAGGCAGCGTGATGACACTCATGTCATCTGTGCTGGATACTCCGGAAGGCCGCAAGTCTGCTTACGGCCTTTCAGAGTCCTCTGCTCCACAGTAGTATCTTCAGCTGTATGCATTCCCAGAGGAAGCGCATATAGCTGAAGAGATGACCAACAGCGCTCGAGCCAGACACTGTGGGCTGACTTGTGAGTCAGCTGGATGTGCTCCCAGAGGAATCGATTAAAACTGAAATATCCCTGCTGGCGTCTGGGCCATGGCAGCGCGCGGATGCCATCAGTGACTCGAGTATAACTCGAGGATGGCTTTTTCAGCACATTTTTTGTGCTTAAAAACTCGGCTTATACTTGAGTATATACAGTGCATCTTTTTTATTGCACTCAATTTTGTTTTCATCTTAGCACAGTGAAGTAACTACTAAGCAAGCCCTTAACTAAAATGCTTCATGTAGTTTTAGTTATTTTCTGAGAAAACACAAGAGTGAATACAAAAGTATAGTGAACTATTAGGGGGACATGTCTGAAAACTGTCTTGGTCTAGGACTTTTCTTGTTGCCCATAGCAACCAATCAGGGTCCCCCTTTCATTTTTTTAGAGCACTATATGAAATGAAAGTGGAAAACTGATTGTTTGCTATGGGCAACAAGAAAAGTCTTAGACCAAGACAGTTTTCTGACATGTCCTCCTTAGTCTTTCTTTTTCAGTTTTCTTTTCTCTTTTCCTAAATTTACTCTTTACTTT
>JAODAL010062548.1:0-19696 GCA_025379985.1 Phyllomedusa bahiana | reverse complement strand
CAATTTTTTGCGGGGCACATTAAGTTATTATTTTTTTAGAAAAACCCGTTCATACAACTGTATATCCCATATTCTCTGCCAGTAACAAATGATGAAAAAGTGTTTGTTTTCATGATAAACTGACAAGTAACACAACTAGAATGGCCTGAATTAAAGAAGCCCTTCAATGTTAACCAATTTTCGAATTTGTGGATCATTATAAAAAGGTTGGGAGAGAAAATTACCAAATTGGTGACCCCCCAAGAGCAAAATTCACCCCCCTTGCAAAATAGGCGAAATTTTCTGAGTTATAAAACGGTGGGTTTTTTTGACAATTTTACAAGAGGATTGGGGGCTAAAAAGTGGAAAAAAAAAAGGGTTATCTTATATTTATTTTGTTCCTTTGACCCAGCAGAGTTGAGGATGGTTTAAGGGGGGAAAGAGTGCGGGTGGGGGGCCCAAAGAGAATGGTTTTTACAGTAATCTAGACTGGAGATGACAAGGGCAGGAAAACGTTTTTGTAGTGTCAAAGTTGGGAATGGGCGGAGCGTGAGTTTTTTTTAGGTGGGGGCAGCAGGCAGAGGTGGGGTTTGGGATGTGTGGTTTTGAAAGAAAAGGGGAGTAAAAGGGTTTTATAAAAAGGCAATGGACTTGCGGAGTGGTGGAGTGTGGCCATTGACGTGAGAGAGATTAGGTGGATATCCTCGATTTTATTTGTTTATTCAACATTAAATTCTCACGTATATTATAATGAAATGTTGAGTTGCTATTTCTTTTCATGCGGATCAGCTCCCCTAAAGGAATATTATATATCACATGGCGAGAATGACATGAAGAAGCCAATAACATAGAATTCTGAGATGTAGGTTTACAGTATGGGGATATTACTACTCCAGTATGAACATCGCCAGTCAAAGAAATATCAAGAAAATGTATAGTATTGTTATGGTGATTGGAAGTGAATTTCAAGTTCATGTCATTTTTGTTAATAATGCCCCAAAACCTGGGAAAAAAGGGGGCTGGTCCTCCCCATACTAGAAGGATGTCGAATGAACGACTATCAACTGTATGGGGGGCCCAAAAAAAAATTTTTCATCAGAGAAAACAAAACTTTCTCCGATTTAAAAAAGATATTAGCCAGGGAAGAGGAAAAGCGGGGGGTGCCCATAGATGCACCTTGTTGTTGTAAATACAAATTATAATAAAAAAAAAGTATTTATGTTTTAATAAAAAATGTGTAGCCAAAATCATAAATTCTCTGATAACATCCTTAATCCACTTTATTGCTGTAAAAATTGTTTTAAAATAAAGAAGGGTTCACAACTTCTTAAGAAAATAATTTTGACCTTTTTCCAAATCCCCTTCCTGGGGGTCCATGCCCGGGTGGGGGAAAAATTTTCGGGGCCAGGAAAAAAAGGAGTCTCCCACCCCCCTCCCCAAAATAAAAATTAGTCATCCCCACCCTTTGCTCCCCCCCGCCTTGGGAAAAAAGGAGCCTGGCGGTCGCCTACCCTTTGCCCACCCCGTCTCCCCCCCTGCTCACAATCTACATTTTTATGGTATATCCCAGGATCATCAGATTTTACAGAAAAAATAAAAGTAATCCCGAGTAAATAAAAACGGTTTTGTCGGATGCCACCTAAATATTTTCAATTAATAAACCCCGTAGTGTTAGCTATACAAAGCTCACATAAAAAAGTGCCAGCCCTCAGTGCCCACATGGATGTTTAAGATGCAATTCCACCCTAAAGGCCCGACATAACAGTGCCAGCCATTTTGTGCATATAGTAATTTTTCCAAAAACAGCTTTACCACTATAAAATGGCAGGGCTACCGTGCCAGCTATAATAGTGCCATCAGTTGAATGCAGCTGTCAAAAAATTAATATTCTTTTCTGAAGTATGAGGACAGATATAAAGCATGTTTGGGTTCTAAGGGTGGAAAACCATATAAAGGGGCACTGGGGGCTGCATATTGTGCACCACTGATATAAACCAACACTGCAGAGAAACTGCTTTCATCCTAAAATAAAACAGCATTAAAGCTCTCATAGGAGTTGTCACTCAACTTTCCCCAAACTCTGAAGAGCATGAATACTTGCATTGTACACACTTCCCACTGCCCCAGTACTTACAGCAGTCTGCATGTTATTCTACACTGCTGTACTGGAATTCTATTAATGAACCAAGAAGGGATGGAGCGAGCTATCAGTTTAGTCCAAATTAAAGCAGGGCAGTATAGACAGTACGGTAGTCAGGGGCCAGGGTTAAAGGGGATTCTCGTCAGGCTGTTTCACAGAGCCTGCTCTTCACTGTTGCTTCAGGCTTCCACTTCCTGTTCAGGTTGTGGGTCGTTCTACAGCAGTGTCTGTCTGGCATTTTAGCTCTACTATTCTTAGCTGAGCCTGTTAGAGGGACATTGATGACAAAAGACAGAAAGCCACAGAGCTCTAAAGGATTAAAGTTTATAAGTAAGAAATACAAATAAACTCCCGTGCTGCTGATAAGACACAGCAGGGAATGACATTGCCATCCTGGCCAGGGCTTTAGAGTAGGGAGAGGTGGTTGTAACCTAGGTAAGCTTAAGTACACAAACAGGAGATAAGAAGTGCTCCAACTCAGAAGGGAAGTAAAATCAAAACAGCAATGTATTTGGTAATAGTCTTTATCCACTTTTGCCTACAAGTTTAAAGCTAATCAATTAGGTGGGAATTGCAGGAACTGTAGAGAGTTTCAAGAAAGGCTTAGATAACCATCTGGAACTAAAGAATATTAATACGTATGTAGCCATGTAAAATTCTGGATCCTGACTGATGGCAGCTCCGGGGTCAGAGATGGGGTCTCCCCTGGAGCAGATTGGTTCTTGCCTTGTGGGTTCCAGGGCATTAACCAGTGGTGAGGCTGGGCTTAAGGTCCTTGTCTCTCTCCCATCACCCACATTTTCCGCACACTTGGTTGAACTTGATGGGCACGTGTCTTCTTTCAACCGTACTAACTATGTAATACCCTTTTAATAAATAAATAAAAGGGACCGAAACTCAGTTACCTCCTGCCCCCATTGTATGGATTCCACACAATTATACCAGTATTAAACGAAAGGGCTCAGTTTATTGGGCGGTACCATAAAAAAAGGACTTATTACAACAGTAAAGGCCTAACGGGTGAAAAAAAATTTCTACTTTTTTTCTTTTCTCTACGAGGGGGCCCTCAGATAAACTAAATTTGTGGGTCACTGTGTATTGGCAAGGTGATACTGAGATCTTTATGCTGCATTATAAATCTGTTACTTCCCTTTTCAACTTAGGCCTTATTTACATCATATTTTCCATCCCTGTTCATGGTATTCATTGAGATCATAAAAAATGTATTCTGACAGATAATTTGGTGGGGCCAAGACAGGGGCCTAAATTTGGGGAACCCTATACAGTCGGTGTAGGCAAACGTAGCCAATTTAAATTCTATCCCCGTCATGGGACTTAAATATAGATACATTATTTACAGTATTCTAAAGGATACTACTAATGGGGTCAAAACAACATGATGTGATTGGGGCCTTACATGCCCGCCAATAGAATATTACAGGTTACAGTCAATAATATAATGATTGTGGTTGCAATAGTGCAACTGCGATTTGGCCAAAGGGGAAGGGGGCTTGTTCCTGTAAACCTATGTTTGTTTTTTGTTCTCCACTTTTTGGTGGCAGGGGTTAACCTATATCTGCATAGACCATAGCCATACGACCGTGACCTGCTTATTTCAGCAACAAGCAAGTTGAGGGGCAGGTCAAAATATGCCTCTATTTATGCCCCAGGGGTAGAATATAATGCTCAGGAAGCCTTGACCATTTGACTGTATGGACCTGTTACTAAACATGCCTGGTTCAGGGGTGCACAACCTATGGTCACTTACTTCTGGTTCTGGGAAGAAAACACCCGTGTGATAGGGTTTCCGAGGAAGCCCTACCTTGTTTGGTAAGTCTTGATAGTATACCTCTAAAAAAAGCAAAAGCACCAAAAGGGGACTACGGGATACAGGAGAAGGCTTTATGATTAGCGCCTGCATTAACCAATATCACTATCCTGGGTAATTAGGGGGAAATGGAGCAGTAACAGACATGCTCAACCACAGCTCTATTCAAATGAGGGGTATGGGACCCCTTTAATCTGCTGCCCAACGGGCCCGTAGACATAAACCTGGAGTGGATGTCAAAATCGTGCTAAAAAAAAGCAATGGACGAATTCCCTTTAAAAAGCGGAAAGTTTTTATTGCATCGGAGCAACACAAAGCTTAGCAACGGTTTCAAACCCAAAAATGTGGGGCCCTTTTAACGCATGAGAAGGCCACATATTCGGGGTTTAAACGTTGCTAACTTTGGGTTCTCACGATCAAAAAACAACATTCCTGCTTTTAAGATACTGTCATCCATTTGCTATTTTTTTGGGACTTTGTTGGTGAGTGAGGGCTCACTTACCTTTGGGACGTACTTTGCACCATAACCTATTATTAGGTGGAATTTCTTGTGCTGTTCCTACTTTGAATTTCTTTGGTCTAATTCTGTGCTGACATACTGGAACGTCCATGCAGCGTACGCAGCTGCATACTAATTGACTCACCACTGGAAAGGCAGGGATGGATTACTACTGTCCCTGCCTTCCTGATATATAGTGTTTTATAAAGCTGAATAAAAATAGCAGGGGGGCCCCCAGGGGTTCCCCCGGGATCATGTTACCGCCAGAGCTCAGTATTTACAGTTGCTGTTGGGTCTTCACAGACCCAGGTCAGCTCTGCAGTTACTATAGGGGGTTGTTGTATTTAATCTGTACTGGGGCTAATATATCAGCTCTAGTTACTGGAAAACTTGAGTAAAAATTCACCCAGAGGTCTTTTTCTGAAAAGGGCACAATATGTAAAATAAAATAATTTAGAAACACAAAGAAGTAAAATATTATAAAAACAAACCACTAACAGCCCAAACGGAAACTTTTATCCCCACCCCAGGCGAACCTAAAACCTTATATTGGGTAAGTGTCCAAACTTGTTTTAGTGCCACTTTTGCCGTTAAATAAGTAAATGTGAAAAGCTTTTCATATGTTTTACAATTTACATATATATATATATATATATATATATATTGCATAAAATAAAACCTAACATGTCATGGAATAGAGGCAAAAATTTTTTGTAGAATTACCAAGTGCAAGAAAGTGTTATAGCGTTCAAACACTCAAGTACTAAGTAGAAGGAAAATGTGCTTGGTCAGGAAAGGGGGTGGTAAATGACCCAGCCAGAGCGCCTTAAGGCTATGTCTACACAGCACAGGTTTTCCATCTGATTTTCGGCGGTTTTAGTATTTTGAAACTGCTGAAAATCCAGCAGTACCCTGTGCGGCATGGACACCAATGGAAAACCCGTGTTGTAGTCTATACAGGATGGGTTTTTTACTGTCGTGTCAAAAATCTGGTGGAATATGTTGTATATTCTGCCAGATTCTGCTCGGATTTGGCGTCGACCCCGTACATTGAATTGTATGGGGTCAATGGCAAATGCAAAAACTGACTGCGGCTTTTGCGCAAATCTGCGCCAAAAACCGCGGTACTGCCGTGGTCCAGCAAAGACAAAATGCCGTCGGAGTTCTGACAGTATTTTGTCATATGATGTGTAGACCTAGCCTAAGGGTACATTCACATGACAGATTTGGATGGTGAAAATTTCAGTGCTGAATCAGCACTGCATCCTCATCAGAAAATCCACGTCTCTAAGTGCAGATTTCAGAAGAGGACTTGATGCTGATTTTCAGAGGCAGATTTTCAGCCTCCTTTATACTGTAATGAGAGGTGAGGATTCAGTGCAGAATCCATCTCAAGAACTGACCTGTCAATTCTTTTACAGCGCTGAAAACAAATCAGCACCAAGGAAAAACTGCAGCATGTGAACAACAACACCGATTTTCAATAGGAAACAAAGTAAGGCAGATTGCAATCAGCTTGGATGCTGATTCTGAGGCAGATTCAGCACTGAATACGCCCCAGAATTAGAGTCCAAACTTGTTGTAGTGAGGATGCAGACCGTTTCTGTTCCCATGTCATCAACTACGGGTGAAGAACTTGTAGCAATGAATAAGATGAGAGAGAACTCGGATCTCAATTGCTCAGCCCCCAAGATTTCATTGTCAGTAATGCCAGCAGCAGCTAAGTGATCAAACCAAAGGGAGGAGGCTCCCATCATCAACTTCACTAGCAAATGTAAGAAAAAAAAAATCATTACTCTCTAGAAATAAGTTGTAAAATATATGTACCCCCAAAAAATGGGGTTATTAAAATGCAAATTGTAAGACAAAAACTAAAAAGGTTTTGCATCCCTGGACCTAGTTATTTCGGATTGTTGTTCGCTCTGTGTAGGGATAGAGGGGTCAAATTGTTTTAGGTTAAATGCTGTTAATGTGGTCATTATCTATGGCTCAGAACATTATTGCTCACCTAAAGACATTTCAGATCCTGACCTAGTATTCCTCAGAACTGAGTCTGTTACAATTGTGTCCAGTCCTAGCAATCCTCTATTAAAGGGGTTTTGCCACAAAGTAAAATTGACGTGGGAAGCTTGCAAATAAAATAATAAACATTTTCACCATTCATCATTATTAAAAATTCTGCACCGTTTTTCATTTAGCTGCTCCTTTAGTGATTCATTGTTTACAGCTCTTCTCCAGGGGATACGACCAGGGCTGAGAGCTCCTCAGTCCTGGTTGCACATGTTCAGACATCACCTCTCCTCTCAGGCAGCTACTGAGTGTTCAAACCCCAGGTGCTGTCATTCTACTCTGGTCCTCTGTACTTCTTAGTAATCAGTCAAACAGTGCAAATAAATAATAAATAAAACAAAAGAAACCTCAATGAGGTCTGTGCATGGATAAAGAGAAAAAAAATCCACAGGTTTAGTTTCTGCAGGGATTTGAACCGAGGACCCTTGTGTCTGGAGGCAAAACATTTACCTCTGAGCTTCATTGTAGCTACTCACAGCTTCATGAGTAAACATACATTTCTTTGACTACAGAGAGGAAAAGCCTGGTGATGTCATCCTGCAGGATCACATGATCTGCAATTCAAACAAATCACACACGCCCCCTTCTGAGCACACAGAGCTGAAGAGCTTGATGCAGGAGGTATGAAATGAGATCGTGGCAAAACCCATTTAACTAAACAGACTAAATTCTTGTCTGCCTTAATAGATTGCTATAGTGTAATAGCCCATGGAGTTTACCTTACAAGATTGTTAAGACTGGAAACATTTGTAGCAAACCATCAGCTGTAATAAGTGCAATGTCAGGATAGGTTGTCAGCCTCTGCACGTAATGTACCAGAATGTACTGACAGCAAGCAGAGATATTAAAGATGGTGATAAATTGAGAGAGAGTTGCAGAGCTCTTTGTAGTGTTCTCAGAAATAATTTGGAAAAAAAAACCTTTCAGGATTAATGTACTATTGTATGGTTATCTCCTACATTCTTCTCTCCAGAAATTAGAGGATGTAAGCCCCACTTCCCAAACCCTCAGTGTAGCAAGTAAAAACAGAAAAGGAATGCCACTTTATTTTCCTATCTGAAATCTTTACTATTTATTGTAATCAGCAGCAGATAAATCAGAGTTTTGCAAGTGAACGGTAAAACATAATGCAATATGCAGGGAGATAAGATCGACATTCCATCCCTGCTAAAGTGGCACGGCCATGGGAACCTGCTCCCTGGTGATGGTGGAGTGGAGGAAGATGCTGTTGTCCTATAGAGATCAAGGGAAAGGCTGCCCAGGCTAGAATTGGCCAACATGAGACCTGGGGCAACCCTCGGTGGGTCTGAAAAGAGGCGGCCCTGGACGTTTTTTTAGAGCGAAATACAGAATAAAGAGGCAGAGAGCAAGAGTGCAGTCATGTACATTAGCTGTAGCCCCAAGAACCAACTACACTGGTGGTCCCCTTGCACCCCAGTCCCACACTGAAGGTGCCCCTATACCTTCAATAGTTGTCAGCCACATGAGCGTCCCTCATGACACCCTATTCAATAGGGAGAGATGACTAGCTACAGCCAGACATCTTTGGTGGTGGCTTATCTCTAGGAAGGGCAAAATAATTGGTTGTGGACATTCAGATAATTTGGGAAGAGTGTCGGGAGGTTCACTTACACATGAAATGGTTGGCTGGACCCATGGAAATCAAAGGGTTTAGCCGACCATTACCTGATATGTATGAAGGGCTTTAGATCCATGTCTAAAATGGCAGTCAGTAAAAGAAACATGGTTAGAGGTCAAAAAGAAGAAGGTACCAGCCAGTGTCAATATGGATGAGAAAATCCTGCTGCTTTATTGATGGAGTCAGTAGCACAGCTGAAGAGGTTGAAGTCACAAATGTACCCTTTCTCCTGTAGGGCCCATAGAAATCCACCTTTTTATGTTGAGGTACATTTTACCTTTTTAAATTCTAAGTGATGTAAGATCTAACATTTCTATTAGAAGTTAGGGCTTTTTCACACGGAGTTTACACTCCGTGTTACAAGCGCTTTTAGGATCCCTTTGGGGGCGCCTGTCGGCCCCAAGAGGATCTACCCAATTAGTTATGAGTTATCATGCTGTCTATGCTGAAAAGCAGCGGGGTTCAATGGGGATCGCCATGTGTTTCAAAAGCGCGCTCCGTTTTGAAAAACCTTTTGAATCTTGAAGCCGCTGCGTGTTTGTCATAGGGCTGATAATCTCACTGTAATTGTTTAGTCCTTTGGGGACGACAGAGCGGAAAACCCCCCGAGGATTAAAAGGTTGTAAAACGGGGGTGTAAATCCCTGTGAACAACCCTTAAAGAGAAATTATCACCAAAATTTACGATATGAAATTTTTTTTTCTTAGCCTTTTTATTTCTGATGTAGATTTTTTAATTCTGTGTAGTATAGGATTATGGGACAGCATTTGCCTGGCTCTTTTAACAGCTTTAGAGATGCTGTCAGAGCTTCTGCACATGGAGCCTGTGACCCGGGTCAGACCAAATTTAAATTTAAAAGGGGAGTTTTCTTTGGGTGTCTGTGACTGGGAAAAAGTCAGTGTGCAGGGGAGGGGGCTTGATTTCCTATTGGACGTTGGTCATGTGTTATCTTTTCCCTTTGGTGTTCCTTTTAGGAATTGTGCCTGTGCTGAGAAGACAGCTGAAAAGTTTTCTCTAATGAACAAGAAATTTTAGATTTTATTAAATTTTATTTTTAGTATTTTTGGGGGGAAGTGAAAAAAAGATTTCAGGATTTAAAACAAAAATATTAAAAGTGTTATAAAAAAAAAAAAGACATAAAAAATGGGACGTTAATTACTGTTTTCTACAGTCTAGGTGCACATGGATACCATCTATCGAAAAGCCTCTCAATAAAGTACAGTACCCAAACTATTTTGACTGAAAATAATCAAAAATTCAAACTATTCCCCCAAACCTCCAACCGAAGGCCTAAAGGTTGGGGTCTATTTTCTGTCTCATGGAGAATAGGCAAATTTTCTGTGCTAGGGGGCTGCTTTTTTGTGCCCCCAAGAACCAGTGGATGCTCTAAGAACCTGGTAGACACATAAAAGCCCATGCCCCTGACCCTCAGAAGAAATACCCACCAGGGAACTGCTAAGTAGAGCTATCTCCCTACCAGGGACGGGCAAGAATAGGATGTGGGCCTCTTGCTTTAACATCTAATTTGGTAAATATAAGGTGCTTGACATAAAGCAATTCCATCCATGATCTATTGAAAATTCCTTTCAGAGTTACAGGAGACTGGGACGGAGTTATTTTTTGCTAACTAAAACCAGATCTTTTCTGTAGATGATTATGGAGGCCGGTACCTTGCATGAACAGCAGTTCAGACATATGCTTTAGACCATAGTTTCCAACTTTTGAAATTGAAAACGCAGGAGATTGTAGAGGGCGGCGCGCATCTTGTCGGTGTGCCACGCCCCTTCAAAAAGCCACACCCACTCCACCTAATGCAAAAACGGCTTTGGAAGAAGCCAGGTAGATGCCTTATAGCCAGGTAGTAGCCCCCCATAAACCAGGTAGTGCCCTTTACAGGCAGGTAGATGCCCCCTTGTAGCCAAGTAGATGCCCCTTGTAGCCAGGTAGATGCCCCTTGTAGCCAGGTAGATGCCCCCTCTGTACCCAAAGTAGACCCCCCTCTGTGGGCCGGGTAGAGCCAAATTTGTAGCCGGGTTTAGATGCCCCCCTTTGTTAGCCAGGTAGATGCCCCCTTTGTTAGCCAGATAGATTCCCCATTGTTGCCAGATAGTGCCCCCTCTGTGCCAGGTAGACCCCCCCATTGTAGCAGGTAGTCCCCCCTCTGTTGCCAGGAAAGACCCCCCCCATTGTAGCCAGGTAGTGCCCCCTCTGTTGCCAGGTAGACCCCTGATTAACGTCTTTAAGTTATGCCAACTGCTCACAGGATACTTTATCCAATAATTTTTATTACACCAATATTATAGCAGCAACACTTGTGGTGTATTATTGCAATGCTTAAAAAGTCTTAATAAAAATGTGTCTCAAAAACCTGCAATCCAAGGTAGAGTCCCGAGTCCGGGAGTTGGGTCAGAGGACGCCGACATCTCGTGTTCGTAGTGTCTCTCTCAGAGCTGACCTGCCAACAGCTGGCTGCTGATTCGTATCGCGCCTCTGACGCGATCACGCAACGTTTTGGGGGACACGCCCCCTTTCTCGAGCGTGACGGTAAGTCGCTACTGATCTCCTTATATATCATTACAAGTTAAGTCCTATCTAAACATATACAAAACATATATTTACTAACACTTTAAAAAACAAAAATTTGGCTAGTGTTTCCCTATTCTGAGGCTAGAATCACTCTAAGATACATTGTTTCTAATCATTATGCTCTATTAGTTTCACTATTCATCTTTAATGTAACTAAACTTATCCTCATTACCTAAACTATATCTAGCCTCGATCAGCAGACGGCGCATATGATCTCAGCGCCTAGCTATTGGATTAAATATATACTTTCCATTGGCATTCTTCGTTGAGCCCCTTGGGTGATAGTGTTTGTAATCTGTGTATCCAATATACCTCACGTTGTAGCAATTTTAGCTTAATTCGTTCTTGATTCTCATCTCGCACTTCCTCAATAACGCACCATCTTAAATCGGTCACTTGGTGGCCATTCTCATAAAAATGTCTTGCTACAGAGGACTCCATATATTTAAAGGGCCCCTCTCTATCCGTCCTACTTTGCTGTTCTGTTTTCTTTGGCTGGAGCCCTGCAGGTGAATTGCCAGCACAAGATCTTAAGAAGAAGTTTGAGACTCTTAAAAAGAAAGAACTGAACTTGCACTTGCATGCATCGACAATTATAGAATACATTAAAGTGCAACGCATACCACGAGGCTTAAGGAGCCCCCTACTCCCTATCCTACTGAAAGATGACCAACAATATTGTGAAAAATGGTATACAATTAGCAATCGCTACTCTCTCGACCTTATGCTGCTGACAGTCCAACATATCCAGCTGGCTGTGAATAACATACGTAAAGAGATAGAAGAAGTCGATAAAGAACTGAAAGAAACAAAGATCGAGGCTAGATATAGTTTAGGTAATGAGGATAAGTTTAGTTACATTAAAGATGAATAGTGAAACTAATAGAGCATAATGATTAGAAACATGTATCCCTTTGAGTGATTTAGCCTCAGAATAGGGAAACACTAAACCAATGTATTGTTTTTAATGTGTTAGTTTAAAAATATGTTTTGTATATGTTTTAGATAGGACTTAACTTGTAATGATATATAAGGAGATCAGTAGCGACTTACCTTCACGCTCGAGAAAGGGGGCGTGTCCCCCGAAACGTCGCGTGATCGCGTCAGCAGCAGCCAGCTGTTGGCAGGTCAGCTCTGAGAGAGACACGAGATGTCGGCATCCGTCTGACCCAACTCGGACTCGGGACTCTACCTTGGATTGCAGGTTTTTGAGACACATGTTATTAAGACTTTTTAAGCATTGCAATAATACACCACAAGTGTTGCTGCTATAATATTGGTGTAATAAAAATTATTGGATAAAGTATCCTGTGAGCAGTTGGCATAACTTAGACGTTAATCAGTGCTCTAGCAGGTGGGGACCTGCACATGCCACTGCATAACTGCAATCACTGCTAAAGCCTAACATAAGTAGAAAGCCAGGTAGACCCCCCCCCCCCATTGTAGCCAGGACGTGCACCCTCTGTTGCCAGGTAGACCCCCCCATTGTAGCCAGGTAGTGGCCCCTCTGTTGCCAGGTAGACCCCCATTGTAGCAGTTAGAGCCCCCCCTTATAACTAATAAAAATAAAATAATAAAAGCCACTTACCTCACCAGGCTCCTGCAGCTCCGGACATCTCCCGGCCGACTGAGTAGTCTCAGCGTCGCAGGGGGAGTGAGTGCAGCCGCGCGTTACACCCCCTGCGACACTGAGGTGTATGTACAGTGCGCACCGGCGCTGTACATACAGGGGGAGAAGGGAGGAGGGGAACGATCCCTCCTGCCTCCTCCCTGTGCGGCTGCGGCCGCACAAGTCAGTGAAACTCGCTGGGCGGGTGAGTGGCCGCTGCGGCCGCTTCACCCGGCTGTAGGAGCGGCCCGGCGGTGCCAGAGAAATGCCAACTCTGCCGGGTGAGGGCGGGGGGGGGGGGGGACCCCCATTAGCGAGACCTAGTCCCCGGAGTCGATTGCTAAGGTCTTAACAATCGACTTGAGGCCTTAACAACGGGCTTAAAAACTGAGGGAGTCCGCGGAGTGGGGATTGCTAACTTTTATAAAACTGACTTGTCTTGAGACCTTAAAAAACCGGCTTAACGATGTTAGGGATTCCAAAGAAAGAAAATTATGTGATCCCCCGTAAAGGGGAAAAAGGGTCTCCCAGAAAAAGTTTTCCCCCCCCGTAGGTGGTTTTATATTTTATTTATCCCCCAGTAGGTAGGTTTGTATTTTTAAAAATGCCCCCCCAAAAGGTATATGGGCGGTTTATTTCCCCCCCAGAAAGGTATAGGGGGCCGGGTTTTTGGGTTTCCCCTAGCGGGTTTATATGGGCAGGGTTTTGGGATCCCCATTAGGTATTTTGGCAGGTTTTTGGGTTCCCCCTCAGGTATATGGGGGGTTTAAGGGGGTCCCCTGGGCAGGAAAAAAGGGCGGTTAAAGGATCCCCTGTAGGAAATATTCGGGTTTAAATTTTCCCCCCTGTAGGTATAAGGCGGGTTTTAAGGTCCCCGGGGGGGTATATAGAAAAGGTTTGGGCCCCCCAGCAGGTATATAGGCAGGTTTGGGCCCCCCCAAGCGGTAAATAGGCATTTTTTGGGGTCCCCACAGGTAAAAATGGAAGGTTATGGATCCCCGGGAAGGTATTTTGGCAGGTTATGGACCCCCCACAGGTATTTGGGGCATTTATGGCCCCCCAGTAGGTTATGGGGAAGGTTTGGTCCCCCAGCAGGTATTTAGAAGATATTAAAAAAGGCAGGCTGGGACGGGGCCCCGGGGGCCCCGGGGAACCCCCGGGTGGGCCCCCGACCCGCTGGGGGCCCTGGGGCATTTTCCGTGCCCCCGGGGGGCCCCCTTCCACGCACCCGGGTTCCCAAAGCCCCCGGGACCTGCGCCCTTGAGCCCCCAGAACCGGCCCCGGGAAAACCCGGGGGACAAATTGTCCCCCCCCCCCCCGAGGCTGCGCGGTTGTTAGGGAGCACAGCGCCAAAGCGTTTGCGCCCCGCTGCTCCCCCTTGGGGGGCTGAAGGCTTTTGGCCCTTCAGCTGCCAAAACGCCCCCCCTTACTGCTGACGTAGGCGGCGCGGGGGGGACGTCTTTTTTCACTGGGGCCCCCTTTATGCGGGGCCCGGCGTACGGGCCGGGGGGGCCCCAGCAGGAGCCCGACCCAGGAAAGGGGGGCTGTTTGTTGTTTTTTGTTTTTTTTTTTTTTTTAATACAGGGGGGTCCCGGCTACAAGGGGGCCCCTGGCAAAAAGGGGGGCCCCTTTGGTCCCAAAGGGGGCCCCGGGCAAAAAGGGGGGGCCCCCGGCCAAGGGGGGTCCCGGGCTACAATGGGGGGCTTGACTGGGGGGGGGGCCCTTGACAAAGGGGGTCCCTGGTAAAGGGGGGGGTCTGACTACAGGGGGTCCGGGTTTAAAAGGGGGGGGGCTCTAAATACGGGGGGGGCCCCCGGGTTTAAAAGGGGGGGGCCCTTTGACTACGGGGGTCCCGGGCCCCTACGGGGGGGGACCCAAAAAAACGGGGGAGTTTTAAACTCCCAAGGGGGCCCCGGCTAAAAGGGGCCCCTGGCTACAAGGGGGGCCTCTGCCCACGGGGGGTCCATGGCTAAAAGGGGGGGCCCCGGGTTACAAGGGGGGGTCTAAACAAACGGGGGGTCCCGGGGCCTACAGGGGGTCTTCCTGGCTACAAGGGGGGGGCTCTGACACAGGGGGTCCTTGACTAAAAGGGGGGCCCCTGGCTACAAGGGGGGGGGGGCTCTAAATAAAGGGGGCCCCAGGCTAAAAGGGGGGGGGGGCTTGACTACGGGGGGCCCTGGCTAAAAAGGGGTTTCCCGGGCTAAAAAGGGGGGCCCTTTTCTGACCTACGGGGGGCCCCTGGCTACAAGGGCCCCCGGGCTACAAGGGGGGGTCGACAAAGGGGGTTTCCTGGTAAAGGGGGCCCCCTGGCTACAAGGGGGGCTCTGTTTCGGGGGGGTTCTGATCGGGGGTTTTCCCGGCTACAAGGGGGTCCCTGCTTAAAGGGGGGGCTCTGATTTCGGGGTTTTCCCTGATACGGGGGGCTCTTTTTCAGGGGGTTGGGGGCTAAAAGGGGGGGCCCGGGTAAAAAGGGGGGCTCTGACTACGGGGGCGGGGGCCCCGGGTTACGGGGCCCCCGGGTACAAGGGGGGCTCTATACATGGGTTCCCTGATACAGGGGGCCCCTGGTACAAAGGGGCCCCCTGGCTCAAGGGGGGGGCCCCTGGTTTCAAGGGGGAGCTTGAAAAGGGGGGCCCCTGGTTTCCGGGGGGCCCCTGGCTACAAGGGGGGCCCCTGGTTTAAAAAGGAGGTCCCTGACTACGGGGGTTTCGGTAAAGGGGGGGTCTGACTACGGGGGGTCCCTGGTAAAAGGGGGCCCCTGGTAAAGGGGGGGGGGTTTCTGATTTTCGGGGGGGTCCCGGGCCCTAAAAGGGGGGGGGCTTGACTACGGGGTTTCCCTGACTAAGGGGGCTTGACAACAGGAGGCCCTGGCTAAAAGGGGGGGGGCTTGATTTCAGGGGGTTTCCCCTGGTAAAAAGGGGGGGGCTCTGACTAAAAGGGGGTTTCCCTGACTACAGGGGGGCTCTGACTAAAAGGGGGGGCCCCGGGCTACAAGGGGGCCTGGTACAAGGGGGGGCTCTGATTTAGGGGGGGCCCCGGGCTAAAGGGGCCCCTTGGCTAAAAAGGGGGGGGTTTCTGACTACATGGGTTCCCTGATACGGGGGGCCCCTTGGCAAAAAAGGGGGTTCCCAGGGAAAACCCAAGGGGGGAGCTTGACTCGGGGGCCCCTGGGCTAAAGGGGGCCCCTGGCAAAATAGGTCCCTGACTAAGGGGTACTGGCAACAAGGGGGGGCTCTGATACGGGGGCCCTTTGGCTACAGGGGCCCCTTGGCTACAAGGGGGGGCCCCGATAAAAGGGGGCCCGGGCTACAGGGGGCCCCTGGCTAAAGGGGGGGCTCTGATAAAGGGGACCCCTGGCAAAAGGGGGTCCCTGGTACAAGGGGGGTAACTGGTACAAAGGGGGGTCCCTGGCTAAAAAGGGGGGGGGCCCTGGCTAAAAGGGGCCCGGGGTAAAAAAGGGGCCCTGGCGGGAAAAAAGGGGGCCCCTGGCTAAAAAAGGGGCCCTAAATTGCAATGGGAAAGCCCTTTTAAAACTACAAGGGGTCCCTGGTTTACCTACGGGGGGTCCCCGGTCCCTAAAAGGGGGTCCCCGGGTACAAAGGGGGCCCCTGACTAAAAAAAGGGGCCCGGGGGGAAACTAAAAAAGGGGCCCCTGGCAAACCTAGGGGGGCCCCAAAATCCCAAAAGGGGGGCCCCGGGCTACCTAAGGGGGGCCCCTGGCTCCCTTAAGGGGGCCCCGGCTAAAGGGGGGGCCTGGTTAAAAAGAGGGCCCTGGCAAAAAGGGGGGCCCCGGGCACAAAGGGGGCCCTGGCAAAAAGGGGGGCCCGGGCTCCCAAAAAAAGGGGGCCCCTGATAAAAAGGGGGGGCACCGGGCTACCAAAAGGGTGGCCCTTTGACTACAAGGGGGCCCGGAACCTTAAAGGGGGCCTGACAAACCTTTAAAGGGAGGCCGAAACCAAGGGGGGCCCTGACTACCTAAAGGGACGCCTTGACTCCCTACGGGGGCCCTGACAAACAAAGGGGGCCCCTGGTACCTAAATACAAAAGGGGGCCCCGACTCCCTACACGGGTGGGCTAAAGGGGGGGGGGGGGCATAAACCCCTGACACAAACCTAAAGGAACCCCTAACTACCTGTATAAAAACCAAAGGGGGACCCCTAACTGCCTGCAAACTACCAAAAGGGGGTTTTAATGCCTGTATACTATTTTAAAGGGAACCCCCTTTAACTCCCTGTATACTACCTTGCACCCTATAAAAGGGGGCCCTAATCCCTACAGCTTACCTAACTGGGAAAAAAAACCACCTACCACAGACGGGGGCCTTGCCATTTTCCTCCCCTTTTTGGGTTTTGGTCAAACCTTTACCAGGTAATTTAATTGAGGGGCGGAGCCCATGTTTGTTGCATTTTTCCCCAAGGGGGTTAGTCCTTTCCCCATCCCCAACCCCTCAGGAAAATAGGCCTAAAAAATTAGGGCTTTGAAACCCGTCCCCCCCCCGGGAACTTTGTACAGAGGTGGTTTGGGAAAAGGGGAAATGCTGGAAAAATTTGAGGTTTTAAAGAAAAATTCTTTTGTAATTTTGCAGGGATGATTTTGTGCCGGGAAAAAATTAATCAGGGGGTTTGGGGAAACAGATGCAGAGAGAAGGGAAAAAAAGACTGTAAGAGAAAAACCCCTTCAGTTTAGGCGTCTCCGGTGAGTCCCTGATTTCGGGGGTTATTTTTCTTCAAATTTTGGTTCAATGCGTATTCACTGAAATTGTTTTTGACCTGAGTGGTGTCTGACCTCTATTTTTCCCTCATTTGGCGGTGGGGTATTTATACCTAATCTGGTTTTCTGACCTTTTATGGGGGTTTTTATATGGCGGGTTGTTGTAGGTTTTTACTAGCGGGTGTTAGACCTCTATGTGTCTCTATTTGGCATTTTTTGTAGGTTATATCGGGGCCGCCTTTTAAAATTTCCCACGTACATGTGCCCCTGATTGCCCTGTGTTTGGGAAAGTTAGCTTTTATTTTTTTTGCTGGTGTTTATTTTGGAGGGGGGGAGGTGGGGGAACCCGGGGGGAAAAACGTGGGGGGATATTTTTTATGTGGGTGGAGGGGGTTTAATTTTTATGGGTTGGGGGGATATTGTATGTGGGTGCTGGGTTATGTATGTGGTTGGGGGGGATATTGTATGTGGGTGGAGGGGTTTTTGTTTGTGGGTGGAGGGGGTTTTGGTATGTGGGTGGGGGGATATTGTATGCGGGTGGGGGGGGCTATTTTTTGTGGGTGGAGGGGGAAAGTGTATGTGGGGGGAGGGGAAATTGAAATGTGGGTGGAGGGGGATTTTGTATGTGGGTGGAGGGGGTTATTGATGAAAGATGGAGGGGGGAAAATTGTACGTGGGTGGAGGGGGGATATTGTACGTGGGGGGAGGGGGGAAGGGCATGTGGGTGGAGGGGGATTTGCAGTGGGTAAAAAGGGGGGATATTGATGGGGGTGGAGGGGGATATTTTTTAATTTTGGGGGTGGGGGGATATTGTATGGGGGTGGGGGAATATGGTATGGGGGGTGGGGGGGTTATTGTTTGGGGGGGGGGGGGTATATGGTTTGTGGGTGGAGGGGATATTGAATGTGGGGGGAGGGGGATATTGTAGTGGTGGGGGGGGATATTGTAGTGGGTGGAGGGGGATAGGGGATGGGCACTTAGCCCTGGTCTATATTTTTGACTACAAATGTGTGACACATTGTATACACAATCATTCTGTTTTGCGCACTGTTTTATGTGGTAAAATGGGGTTTTTATTCCGAGGGGCCGGGAAAAATTTTCATGTACAGTAGGGGGGCCCCCCCAAGTAAACCCCCCTTTGGGGCCCCCCAAACCCCCCTCCGACACTGCTTATACCCCCCACAGCACGTGTTATAAGGGGTGCTTTTAGGCCTACAGACATATTGGGTAGATTATAGCCCCTCCGCACGTATAAGTAGATAATAGCCCCCCCCCGCAAAAAATAAACGTAGATAATACCCCCTCCCTGCACAATAACTAGATAAACCCCCCCCCCTGCACATATGACAGTAGAAAAACCCCCCCCCTGACAAAACAGAAATAATACCCCCCTCCCGCACATAGAATAAAAAATAGCCCCCCCCCCTGCACATATGACATAGATAATAGTCCCCCCTGCACATATGACGTAGATAATAGCCCCCCTCCCTGACTTACAGTAGATAATACCCTCCTGCACATATAAAAATAAAAAAATCCCCCCCTCCCTCACATAAACAAAGAAAATAGCCCCCCCCCTGCACATATAACTAAAAATAGCCCCCTCCCGCACATAAAAAATGAAAATACCCCCTCCCCGAATATAAAAATAGTTTATACCCCCCCCCTCCTGCACAAATAACAAAAAATAATAGGCCCCCCCGCACTTTTCAAAGATAATAGGCCCCCAGCTTAATAAGCAAATTTAAAGTAAAAACCCTGCAGACTTACCTGCCCTCGCTCCCCGCCCTGTCGCGCCCCGGCACCCGGTGCACCCCGCACGCACAGAGCCGGGCTCCTGCCTGCGGCCACAGAGTACTCCGGGGAGCTTTTTGTCCGCCAAAACATTAACTGATGGGCGTCAGCGGAGCACATACGTTAGTCCCGCCACCGTGCCGTCCCAAAGGGCCTAAGCCCCCAAGCGAAACTTAGCGATTTGGGCTTGGACCCCCAAAATCGGAGGGGTAGCGGGGCGCCCGGGGACTAGCGGGGCCCCCCCCCCCCAAAAGGGAGGGGTTGGGGATGTATCTTTAGAATATTTAAAAATGGGACCCTAAAAAGGCAAACCGCATGGCCGCAAAGGGGGATTAGACCCCTTTCGGGGAAATTTTTGGCTGCTTGGTTTAAAGTCATGGGGGTCCCTACAGTATCTTGGGGCGAAGCCCCGGATGTAAAACCCCTGCCCCGAATAAAACCCCACTCTCTCTGCTCCTCAGTGAAAGCTCCCCCCCCTCCAAGCCCGCACTCTCAGGGAAGCGAGAGAGCAGCCCCCCCCCCTTTCTGTGCCCCTGAAGCCCTCCCCCGGAGCTACAGCACCTCGCAATGTTTCCCGTCTTCGCCGGGGCCCCGCAGCAGACTTTTAACCCCACCTATGGAAACCAAAGGTTTCTGGCTTCCCCAAGTCCCCCAAGGCCCAAACCCCAGGAGTTTTAAGACCCAGTGACCCCCCTAAGGTATGTCCTGAGGCAGGGTGGAGGCTACCCCCACCTCAATTTCTAAATCGTACTGGACCCGTGTCACAGAGGGCAGTATATTAGTAAATTTTCAAACATTGGGGCAGTAATACACAAAAGTAACGGGGAAATATGGACATTGTA
>JAODAL010062547.1:0-19697 GCA_025379985.1 Phyllomedusa bahiana | reverse complement strand
GATATCAGGAGGAACTCATTGGTTTTGGGTTGCAGGCATTGAAAGAAAAGTAAGGCGGGGTTTTAATAGAGTAGACATCAAATTAAATTGAAAAAATGATCAAGGGGGAAAAAGATCAGAAGCATTGGGCCTTAGGACTAAATAAAAGATATGACCTTTTCATATTTTTGTAAGTTAATTGTTTCTGTTTTCATGTTGAAACATAACGATTTTATATATGTTATTTTAATTGTCCCACTGAGTAGGTACGAGGGGGATTAAAATGGGGAGAACGCTTATCCCCACTCCCTTTGAAAACTGGGGGTTAGCATGCAAAACGTCGGGGGCCCGTTTTTCATCCCGATGGATTTTTATCTTCATAAAGATTTACGGAGAAGATTGGTGATGCCGCCCTTTTTTTTTTTAAGCATAAGGAAATATTGCAGGGACTTCTTTTTCGGGGGGCTTGACCCACTACTCCAAGGGAAAGGCTTGGCTTTGTCAACTGGGAAAAAGCGGGAGGTTTTCAGAAACCTTTTCATTGTGAAATGCCGCTGAATTTTTTGGAGTTGGGACTTTTTTTTTTTTTTTTTTTTTAAATGGGAAAAGGGGTGATTTGAAGGGTTTTTTTCTTTTTAAATTTAAAAAATTTTTTTTTTTTTTGTTTCATTGATCCCCTTTCGGGGCTCACCACTAGGGCGCGATTGTTTAACACCATTTCATTGTATAAACCCTGCAATTTGGTGTAAGATATGGCATTTTACTACCCCTGCCCGCACAGCCCCTCGACCACGTCCCAGGTGCAGGGGCGCCCCTGCTCCTCACCGAGCGGGCCCCCCCCGCAGTCCCGGGTTCGGGTCCCCTCCCTCCCCTCCCCCCGGCATGCACTTACCCGGCCACGCTCCGCTCAGGTGCTTCCTTCCCCGGCGCGTACTCCGCCCCCGAGGCGCCGCGCTGGCAATTTGAATTTAAAGGGGGAGTCGGCGGGAATTGGTTTATTGCCAGGCACTGCTCCTATTTAGTCCGGTCACTTTTCCCGCCGGGGCCCCTTTCCCGGGCCTTGTGTTCATACCCATTGAAAGTTTCCTGAGCGTTCCCGTATTGCCTTCCCTTTTAAACCCACCCTCTTTTACGCTACCGCTACGAACCTTGCCGCCTGCCCACCCCCTCTTGTCTACCGCCACAAACCCAAGCCGCCTGTCCTACCTTCTTCTGTCCCGATACGAGCCTCCCTGCCGTTCCTGTACCTCGCACCTTGCCGCCACCGCGGGAAAGCCCCGCAGGGAGGACCTGGTGGACACCGCCGGCAAGAACCCCTTTTTGGGGGGGCGGCTCTGGAAAAAAAGGGGGCCCATTTAGTTTTCCCACCCCCTTTTGGGGGGGGGGGGCTTACCCATCCCCTGGGGTTTCCCAGGATCCACCTCCAAATCGTCCCTTGCCAGAGCCAGGAAGCAGTAAAATGAGAAACATGATGCCATGTTAACTGATTGGGAGCACGCGATCTCGCAACAGAGGTCCCGCCGCACTGTCTCAATGGTTAAACAACACGGAATGGAGCTGGCTCCAATCTGTGCTGTAATCGGCAGTTGTTAGCTGCAATTAGCAGCCAGAACCCACCGCCGATGTAGCCCTTACCGACACTATGACTTATCAGGATGTGAAATATCAGTAAGGGGTTAAAAGGGTATTCTGGGGTTCAAAAAGCTAATTCGAGACATTGAGAAGTGATTCAGTTAGGCCATGTTCACACGGCTTAAAATGGTCCGTATTTCGGTCCGTAAGTACGCGGCGAAGTGCGCCAAGTACGGGCCGAAAACGGCCCAGTCATTACGGTAATTCACAGTTCTCATAGAGAACTATGGATTACGTCTCCTCTCCCCGAGCGGGGAGATAATTGACATGTGAATTACTAGCGGCGTATACGCGCCGCTTGCAATTCAAGTCTATGGGCCGGCGAAGTGCCGGCCCCCTGCTCAGTCCCCCGCTCCCGCCCCCCCCCCGGTCACACGGCGTAATTGCGGGGTAGATTACGCCTGCAAATACACCGTGTGAACATGGCCTTAGAAGCAGCAAAAAGTGTGCTCAGACTTGGGGTGACTGGATGCCCTTCTGTGACTGATCTTTATCGCACCTTTAACTAATGTGACTCCTAACTTCTCTTTCATAGCCCTCCATTCATACTTCTTCAAAGTGAAGTCTTGATGCTGACTGGTTTACCCTTCCCGTGTTCTCATTTCAATTTTTTTATCAAATCATTTTATGATATACTCAGTTTCTGTAATTACTGGATCGGGTCCATAATAAGAATGTATTTTTCTTTATTACTTTATAATTGTGATCGTATCACACAAGGCAACTTTTTAGTGACAGATTTTTTGTTGTTGTACATGGATCTCAGTGCTCTGGCACTTTTCTTGACTTTCCCACACCTAATGATCTTAATTGGAAAATTGCTACTTAATTACAATTACAGTGTGTTACTTCCTCATCTCATCTCTTGTATGTTTTCATCTTAATATATCTACTATACTGTATTATGCTGACTTATCTAATCATGGAAACCATCATCTTTTTGATATTTCATTTTTGATGTGCTTGAAATCTCTGTTTCTCATCTGCATATGTTGCTGTACTCAATTTCTCAATAAACTTATTTGAATTTGGAAATCAAAGAAAACAAAAGCTCATTCGTCCATTGCGATATGATTAAAATAGAAGGTACGAATCATACTTACCTCCCAAATGCTCACGTGACCGCTGTGGCCTGTGATTGGCTGCACCTGTTATGTGAACAATGAACGTTCACAGCTACAGCTGAATAGGACAGCCATCGGCATTGAATGGGAGCATCCGGGAAGTAAGTATGATCCTATTCCTCTATTTTTTAGCATGCTGCAAAACACCATCAAGTTTTCTGTAAAAGACATGCTTGTATGTGCCTCTTATGGAAAATATGAAACTGAGAAAACAAAAACTGTCTACACCTTCACAGTCCAGGAGGGCCTACCATCACTTCTGACATGGCTGTTTTAGAAAATACTTGGATTATACATAAGGCTACGTCTACACAACAGTGATTTACTGTCAGGTTTATAAGCGGATTCGGTATGTAGAATCTGCCAAAATTCAACTGTAAATCTTCCCTTTATGCCTGAATAGAAAATCTAAACTGTAGTCTACACAGCTCGGCTTTTCTGAGGTTGAATTTTAAATCTGAAAACTGAGTCAAAAAGCTTAAAACATCCTACAATCCGCTATAGTTCACTTAAAAACGGTGGATTATAGTATTCTTCAATTGAATGGGGCGAAACTCGAAAACTGCGGAAGAAAAACGGTGCAAAAAATTAAAACAGAGTGTAAAATACTGGGCAGCTACTGATTAGAATCCAACAAGTATTTTGTCTTCTGCTGTATGGACGTAGCCTGAGGTACATTTGCATCGGAGCTTCCATGTGGAACCTCTGTGACAGAGGTGAAAACGACACAAAATGATCTGTTTTCACAATGGACACCAACAGTGTGGACTGATCCTATTGATTACAATGGTATGTTGGGTTTCTGCCATAGTGTCTTGTAACGGGTATGGTGGATTCGCTGGACCTCCGCTAGCGTTGGTGTAAGCCACGCCAGGGAACGGAGTCTAAGTAGCCCCCGGTTTTCACCAGAGCCCGCCGCAAAGCGGGATGGACTGCTGCGGCGTGAGGCTACCAGGTCGCTACCCCTGACGTGACTTGCTAGTGATGGCGGCTGGGTGGTGCGTGGTACAGAAACGTAATCCAGAGGCGTAGTCGGGGACAGGCAGATGGTCAGGGCAGGCGGCAGAGATTCGTGGTCAGAGACAGGCAGAAGGTCAGGGCAGGCGGCAAACAGGCAAGGTCAGGAAACGTAGCGGAACGGACTGGTACACGGATAATCAGACAGGACAAGTGAACTCTCAGACTTGCTAAACGCACACCAAAGAACTGGCAAAGTGTGTTAGGGGCGTGTTCCTTAAATAGGACCAGCGCCCAGCAATAACCAATTACTGGGGCGCTGGCCCTTTAAATCCAGACCAGGACACGGGCACCGCCACGGCGGCCGGAACAGACAGGGCACGTTCACCGGAGCGTGGATGGTAAGTGCCGGTGCCGGGGAGCAGGGGATGGTCGCGGGCACCCGCGGCATCCGCGCCGGGACCCTGCGGGCAGAGGGAGCCGCGGGCGCAGCGGTGCCCGCGGCCCCCATGACAGTCTGTTGTTTACATGGAAAAAATAGCGAATCTTCCAACCCATATGTGAACCCAGCCTAGTATCAAAATTCTGGAGCTTATTTTTTTTTTTTATAGCTATAACCAGTCTTTTTGGTTATAGCTCCAAAGAAAATGACAGCAGTGTCATCCTTATGCCAAGAGTTGTTTCTCTGGAGACACTATGGCAACATGTATGAATTCTGGCGCTGATAGACCAGTTCTAAATTGCTTTAAGGTAGTATAGACTGCGCCAGAATGTATGAACCTGTTCTCCTGCAGGTCATACATACAGGGCAGTGTAGAGCCAATACCACAAGTCTGGCTCAGGCACCACCTTTACCCTGGTCTGACTGTTCTTCTGCAGGTCATACATACAGGCAGTGTAGAGCCAATACCACAAGTCTGCTCAGGCACCTCCTTTAACCGGGTCTGGCTGTTCTTCTGCAGGTCATACATACAGGGCATTTGTAGAGCCAATGCCACAAGTCTGGCTCAGGCACCACCTTTACCCTGTCTGGCTGTTCTTCTGCAGGTCATACATACAGGGCATTGTAGAGCCAATACCACAAGTCTGGCTCAGGCACCACCTTTACCCTGGTCTGGCTGTTTTTCTGCAGTCATACATTCAGGCATTGTAGAGCCAATGCCACAAGTCTGGCTCAGGCACCACCTTTACCCTGGTCTGGCTGTTCTTCTGCAGGTCATACATACAGGGCAGTGTAGAGCCAATACCACAAGTCTGGCTCAGGCACCACCTTTACCCTGGTCTGCTGTTCTTCTGCAGGTCAACATACAGGCAGTGTAGAGCCAATACCACAAGTCTGGCTCAGGCACCACCTTTACCCTGGTCTGGCTGTTCTTCTGCAGGTCATACATACAGGCATTGTAGAGCCAATGCCACAAGTCTGGCTCAGGCACCACCTTTACCCTGGTCTGGTGTTCTTCTGCAGGTCATACATACAGGGCATTGTAGAGCCAATACCACAAGTCTGGCTCAGGCACCAACCTTTACCCTGGTCTGGCTGTTCTTCTGCAGTCATACATACAGGCATTGTAGAGCCAATGCCACAAGTCTGGCTCAGGCAACCACCTTTACCCTGGTCTGGCTGTTCTTCTGCAGGTCATACATACAGGGCAGTGTAGAGCCAATACCACAAGTCTGGCTCAGGCACCACCTATTACCCTGGTCTGGCTGTTCTTCTGCAGGTCATACTACAGGGCAGTGTAGTGCCAATACCACAAGTCTGGCTTTGGCACCACCTTTACCCTGGTCGGCTGTTCTTCTGCAGGTCCCTACATACAGGCAGTGTAGTGCCAATACCACAAGTCTGGCTCAGGCACTACCTTTACTCTGGTCTGGCTGTTCTTCTGCAGGTCATTCATACAGGATAGGGTAGAGCCACTGCCACAAGTCTGGCTCAGGCACCACCGTTACCCTGGTCGGGCTGTTTTTCTTTCAGGTCATACATACAGGCAGTGTAGAGCCAATACCACAAGTCTGGCTCTGGCACCACCTTACCCTGGTCTGGCTTTTCTTCTGCTGGTCATACATACAGGCAGTGTAATGCCAATACCACAAGTCCCGGCTCAGGCACCACCTTTACTCTGGCTGGCTGTTTTCTGCAGGTCATTCATACAGGACAGGGTAGAGCCAATACAACAAGTCTGGCTCAGGCACCACCTTTTCCCTGGTTGGCTGTTCTTCTGCAGGTCATACATACAGGGCAGTGTAAAAGCCAATACCACAAGTCTGGCTCTGGCACCACCTTTACCCTGGTCTGGCTCTTCTTCTGCAGGTCAACATACAGGGCATGTAGTGCCAATACCACAAGTCTGGCTCAGGCACCACCTTTACCCTGGTCTGTTCTTCTGCAGGTCATACATACAGGGCAGTGTAGTGCCAATACCACAAGTCTGGCTCAAGCACCACCTTTACCCTGGTCTGGCTGTTCTTCTGCAGGTCATTCATACAGGACAGTGTAGAGCCAATACAACAAGTCTGGCTCAGGCACCACCTTTTCCTGGTCTGGCTGTTCTTCTGCAGGTCATTCATACAGGACAGTGTAGAGCCAATACAACAAGTCTGGCTCAGGCACCACCTTTACCCTGGTCTGGCTGTTCTAAGTTTTGGCGTCAAAGAACCATAAATGTGTCTACTTCTACTAATGTGGTGTGATGCCCCAAAACTTTGGCACGCTAAAAATTGTCTTTGGAGCGGTACTAAGGCACTTATCGCTAAAGTTTGGAGTACGCCTTTTCATACATCTATAGAACTGGTCTACTAGTCTTTTGAAGCCAGAATTCTAGCGCAGCCGCGTTCATACATGTCGCCCTATCTTTCTTTTCTTTTCCATGGGGCCCAGACTTATATGGCAACTTTTACTGACAACTGCAGAATTTGGTGCTGAGAAGTAATAATCCCCTTTAACACAGACAACTCATTCAATTTTTTAAACGTATTATTTTTATTTTGTATGAGGGTTCGTTTTTTTGTGGGTCGAGTTGTATGTTTAGTGGCCATGTTGAATCCACCATTGTAATTACATATTGACTTTGTTCTGTGGTTTAGTACGATTAAAGCTGTATCAAATTCACATTTTTATATAGTTTCTATTTATTTTATATACAACCCCAATTCCAGAGTGTAAAAAGCCATCAGTTTCTAAATTAGTTATTTTTTTCAAATAAAACTGAAAAATGTATTCAACTTCTGTATTGCAATTCTGTTGTAAATGAAATATTGTTGTAAGAGATTTATAAACGATTGCATTCTTGTTTACTTTACATCTTACACAGTGTCCCAACTTTTTTAGGAATTGGGGTTGTGCGAGTATGTGTATGTTATATATTTTAATTAATTTTGTTTTGTCATATTCTGTCCCCCATAACATATCTAGATTATCTGGATTGACTCTTAATAGGATAAATATGTATTTTCCACAAAAGATTAAATTAATTTCATCCCGATGTATATTTGAAATTGAACTATTGAACTTTCTAGCCATCACCATGAAAATTAAAATGGCTCAATGCACACATTTCTGTATAGAAAACGTAATGATTAGTCAAATGGGACAGCTTCCACTTGAAAAACATTGGAAAGTCTACACCACAAGAGGGGAGGATACAGCCTGCAAAATTATTTCCTCTGGCCCTGCACTCAATGGGCGATATGTATGTATTTTGTCACCCAGATGACAATTTTTTGGCGTGCATTAGTAGTGTAGAATGCGCCTGAATTTATTAACCTGTTCTAATGCGGGTCATAGATTTGGTGCTTTCTAGCTAAAAGCAACAAGTCAGGTAAACCACTTGTAACTTGGTCTACCTGTTCCAGCAGTAATGCTCCTGGTTTTGCCATCCTCCCTTCATAAAGGTGTAGAATCATACAGTTGTGGTGCGATACAGCTCCAGAACGCCTCCCGCGGGCGTCCGATAATGCGCCTAATTTTGGAGTGCGCCTGCTTGTAAATCTAGAGAACAGGGCTGCGCCAGTTTTTGAGCTAAAAGCACCCCAGAATACTGGTGCAGCCCCGTTCATGTATGTTGCCCAATGTCTCTGAGCAAGCAAACAAGGGCCAGATTTTTTTTTAAAAACATATTTTATTAACAGAAGTAAAAGATTACAATACATTTAAGATATGCCAGTATACGGTAGAATATGTATCTGATCAAATTTGTGGTACAAAGACCATATTACATCTTGTATGCAAACATAAAATCAATAAAATTTATCAAAAGCATACCTCTGTCTCAATTTTATGTCTTAAACTAGTAACTTTCAAACATATCCCAATGGGCCAGAATGGTTTTAAGGCCAGCACATGCGCAATAGCATATCTTGCTCAAGCAGTTCATTCCCAACTGTTCTCCAACTTGTTTGCTGACTAGGGACATTGAGTGGATCAATAATAGACCTTGTCCATGCCATTGCTGCCCCCGATATGCTCCTGCACATCAGCAAAGTAAGGGCATGGAAATCATAACAGAGGGGGGGTGGGGGGTGGGACAGAGACTTAGGCATGTTGCTTTTAATCTTGTCCAAATCTGTTCTAAAGAAAGTGGGGGTATCAGGACATCTGATCCAGAGATAGTGAGGGCTTCTGCTCCAGATGTAGTGGGAGCAGAGCATCAGGGTATCTGCTCCAGAGATGGCAGGAGCATTAGGAAACCTGCTTGAGAGATAGCGGGCCTTCAGAGTATCTATTCTAGACTAGAAGGGGCATCTGCCCACGGGATAGTGGGGGCATTGGGGTATCTACTCTAGATAGTGGCAAGCATCAGGGCATCTGCTCCAGAAAAAGTGGGGACATCAGGGCATCTGCTCCAGAAAAAGTGGGGACATCAGGGCATCTGCTCCAGAGATAGTGGGGGCATTGGGGCATCTGCTCCAGAGATAGTGGGGGCATCAGGACATCTGCCCCAGAGATATTGTGGTCCACCAGGCCACTTGCTGCAGCGATAGCGGGGACACAGGGCACCTGGTTACGAGTGGAGGCATCGGGGCATCGGCTGCAAACATAAGGGGATCATCAGAGCATCTGCTAGAGGGATAGCGGGAACATCTGTTCCAGAGATATTGTGGGCATCAGGCCACTTGCGGCAGAGATAGTGGGGACATCAGGGAATCTGTTCCAAAGATATTTGAGATATCAGGGTATCTGTTCCAGAGATAGTGGAGGCATCAGGGTATCTGCTGCAGAGATAAAGGGGGCATCAGTTTAGAGATGATAAAACTTTCACTGCTCATCTGTATTTTTAAGGATTTTAACTTGGGCTCATTATTGGCTGAATGAACATTTTGAGGAACGTATATTTTTAGTGTGTAAAAGTGCTCCAAATTGTGAAAAAACTACTTACATTGGAAATTGCTATAATTATAATTATATCAACCCACACCGTACAACTAGTGTGTCATTTATTCTGCATTGAGAAAGCTTTAAAGAAATAAAAAAAATCACACACACACAACAAGGGTTGCTGTACTTTGTTCATCCTGCCAAAAAGCGTATAAAACAGTGATCAAAAAGTCACGTACTTCCCAAAATGGTATCAATGAGAGTATCAACTCATCCTGCAAAAAGAAGCCCTACACAGCTCCGCATACAGAAAAATAAAAATAAAAAAAATCTCTCAAAATATTTTTGTAAAAAAAAGTGTTTTTATTATGTAAAAGTAATCAAACATAAAAATACATAAAACTGGTATTGCTGTTATCATAATTACCCTCTATGTTATTTATACCACCTGGTAAGCACTGCAAAAGAAAAAACACTACCAGGATTGCTGTATTTTGTTCATTCTGCCTCCAAAAATCTTTAATGGGGGATCTGTCAGGTGGTTTATGCCACCCTATGTAAGAGCAGGAGATGAAAGAGGGAATGAGCTGAGCTCTGCGATACAGTACATAGGGCATACTTACTATTTCTTCTGGATTGTGTGGGAGGGTCCCACAAATGGGGGACTACTCCGCTGGGAGAGTTGGGGTTCTTTAAGAAAAGCAGGAGTAGCTCCATACCACGCTGCTTTGATGCCACTGACAGCGGGCAGACTTCCGCAGCTAGACTATAAAAGATAGGGAGATCAGTAGTTAATCACCTGCTCCCCATGCGGCATGGCTTCCTCTAGTGTTGTCCAATTGCTCCTTGTCTCTTGCCCCTTGCAGCTTATCTCCTGCAGCCTGACTCCAGCGGCTGCAGTGGGCAGGAGTTGCTCCCTGATTCCTGCCCCCTGTGACATTGAAAACTGTCCTCATTGCCCTGCCTCCTGTTCCCTGCCTTGTTGTTTATGTCTCACCCAACTTTCCTGGACACTGGATAGACTAATCAGTCCAGATAGATTAATCAGTCCTTACCTTTGATAGAAAAAACAGGATGTCATTTGTGGGGGATGGGGAATCACCCAGCTTTCCTGAATGCTGGATAGGCTATCCAGCCTATGTAGGTGTATGTGTGTTTCTGTTTATTTACAGTTTTCCCTTTTAGACTACTTCAGATTCGGTGGACTTGGATATATATTTTTTAATAAAATGGTTGGCTGATGTTACATACAGTTTGTCAGGCCGAAAAAAGACATACGTCCATCCAGTTCAGCCCATTTATTTAAGTGTTGCTAAAGTGTTAAAGTGTTGATCCAGAGGAAGGCAAAAACCCCCAATGAGGTAGAAGCCAATTGACCTCATGTTAGGGAAAAAATTCCTTCCTGACTCCAATCTGGCAATCGGAATAAATCCCTGGATCAACGACTCCCCTGTAGAATCCTGGTCCCTATAACTTGTTATATTACATCTAGAAATGTATCCAGACCCTTATTCGGAATCCTAGTCACTATAACTTGTTATGTTATCACTCTCCAGAAATGCATCCAAGCCCTTCTTGAACTCTGTTAGTGAATTCACCATGACAATTTCCTCTGGCAGAGAGTTCCACAGTCTCACCGCTCTAACAGTAAAGAATCCCTTTCTATGTTTATGTAGAAACTTTCTTTCCTCAAGACATAGAGGATGCCCCCTTGTTCTAGATACAGTCCTGGGTATAAATAAATCTTTATCGAGATCTCTATATTGGCCCTTAATATATTTAAACACATTTATTATGTCCCCCCAAAGCCGTCTTTCATTAGAGGGTCCACTTCTGATGGTATCTTCCCAGAACCCCTGGTGTATTGGGTACTGTGTTAATAGCGACATGGAGTTAGCATCAACCTTGAGTTACAAGAAACACTGGCGACACCAACAGCCACATGTATGAAAACTGTCTAGGTCTAAAAATCACTTAGTTGTCCATAGCAACCAATCAGAGCATCCCTTTCATTTCAGTGATCTGGAAAAATAAGAGGGGCGCTCTGATTGGTTGATATGGGCAACAAAGTGAGTTTTAGACCTAGACAGTTTTCATACATGTGGCCCCAAGTCTTCACGCAAATGATGGAGATATGTCTATCAGACACCTCTATTACTAACACTGGAATAAATTGGTAAAATAACACAATGAAACAACACAAGAACATTTTATAGAAATAAACACTCCCCGACACAAGCTCTTGTTGACCATTTTGTTAACTAGATGAGTCCAATGCCGGCCTGACATAGTCCAATGACTATCATAGTCCAACAGAGAAACCTGTATAAAAATAAAAACACTACAACAAACATGACAGAACCAGAATCCATCCCCTGCACTCCTGAAGATCATGGCTGCAGCTGATCTTCTGGGGTTGCAGGGTACAGAGTTCAAGCTGCGCAAAAAGGTCTGACTTATTTTATAGTTTAATCAGTGGTTATATTTTATTTATTTAATAAAGAGATAAATCCTATTTGGGATTACATCCCTTATTTTATTCGGCACTGCCATCACTACTATTATCGAAAGTGCTAGACCCTTGCTATCTCCTTAAATTTTATTTTGCCATACAAAAGTAAAATTGAATTGCATATACTGTAGGTTTATATGATAGAGGAGAGGAGCAGATCTCTGTGAAATATAAGGTTATATGATAGAGAGAAGCTGAGCTCAGTGTGATATAGGGTTATATGATAGAGAGAAGCTGAGCTCTGTGATATATAGGGTTATATGATAGAGGAGAGAAGCTGAGCTCTGTGATATATGGGGTTTTATATATAGGGAAAAAGGGCTGAGCTGGGGAGATATGGGGTTTTATATAAATAGAGGGGAGAAGCGGAGTTTTCTGTGATATAAAGGGTTAAAAAGATAGAGGAGAAAGCTAAAGCTCTATAATTAAAAAGGATTATTTTAAAGAGGAGGGACCGAGCTATGTGTAAAATAGGGGTTATATGATAAAAGGGGGAGAACCTGGGGCTCTGTAATATATAGGTTTATATGGGGGGGGGGAGCTGACTCTGTATAATAGGTTTAAAGAAGGGGAAAAGAAGCAAAGCCTGTAATATATTTTGAAAAAGGGGGAAAGGAGGGGAACTAAAGCTCTGTGATATAAAAAGTTACAAATAGGGGTTTAGATTTAACTAACTTTGTGATTTTATGGTTATTTTGATAAGCAGCGAGCTCTATGATATATGGGGTTTTAAAATACTGGGGGATAGTGGGCCGAAATTGGGGTATTTACTCAAAAAATCATATGTGTAATTTTTTAAATTTAAAGCATTCTTTTTGGCCTTGGTTTTTGGGCCACAAGATGCCACTGTTCGGAAACTGTTGCATGAAAAATGATAGACATGGGATAAACATTGACAAAGACATTTTTACGGCCATTTATTTGGGGAAGGGGGAAAACCCCAAAAAGAAAAGGCCCGGAAGGGAACAAAATGCGGGCTGAAGATTGAACTGCTCCCTTCGGGACAAAAGTGTGAAAAACCCCCCAGGGAGAGAGTGAAAACTTTGCCTTTAAAACGTTTCAAAGAAAGACCCCAAAGGAAAGGCCCCTCTGCAAAACTGAGGGACCGACTACATCTTGGACGGGCGGGGAACATCACCTCAGGGGCGGGAAACCTGCCGGCCATCGAAAAAAAAAAAACCCGGGTCAAAAAAAAAGCGTCACCCCAAAAAAACTGGGGACGGGTTGTCAGGCCTGTTTAGTCTAGTTAGGCATTTTTGGGTTTTAGGCCATAGGGGGTTAAACCAACAAACGCCCCCGATTGGGGGAACATTGGGAAGGGGGCCTTTTTATAGCCTGTTATTTAAAAACCCGGTTCCCCCATGTGAGGGGAAATCTTTTTTAAGTGAATATGTCCGGGGATAGGGGGTTAGGGGCGCTACTTGTAAGCCCTGTGCCACACCCCCGGGCGTGTTTTTTGAACGCACCACACACTTTGTTCCTGTCCTTTTTAGGGGTTTTTAAAGGTGCGGGTTTCCCGGGCCTTTCTGAACCCCATGATTAGGAAAACTGTTTGGGTGCATCCAGGGGGGGGGGGGAAACACTCTCGGCACCCGGCACGGGGGCCTTGGCCCACCCTTTGTACATTTTGTTTTTTTGGGGGATTTGTTCAAAAATGTTTTTTCTGAAAATTTAAAAGTAACTAGGGTTTTTGAACTGGTTTTGGAGCCCGGTTTTCTTCGCCCCCGAACTTCGCTGAAATTTCCGGGAATCCAACCTCGGTGCCCCCGGCTTAAAATTTGGCGTAGCAGGGAGGATACAGCGACCGAAAGGAGGGGGGATGCGACGGGGGGCCCCCCCCCCCGGCGTCACGGGCGCCGGCCCAGAGCCAAGTTCGGGGTGTCCCCATAATGCCCCCCAATTTAGTTAGGGGTTCCTGTGGGGTCATTTTCCCCCCCCCCAAACCCCCCCCCCCCCCCCCCCTCCCCAAAAATTTTTGATGGAAAAAAAGGGCACTGCGGGACTGGACGAAAGGGTGCGTAGGGGCGGGTTAAAAAAGAAACCTTTTGGCCCCAAAGACTGGGGGCGGAGTTTACCCTTTGGGGGGCCTTTTAGAGGGGACGTTAGACGGACATGAGGGTTTACGGCCCGAGTCCGGAGGGACACACGGCCCAAAAAATTCCCCCCGCTGGAAGGAGCCCAAGGGGGGCTTTCCCAAAGGTGGGCACCTGCAAAAGCCACTTCTTAAACCCGGGCCGCAAAAGAGGGGGGAAGACCCTCAGCAGAAACTCTAATGCCCTACAGGAAAGGGTTGAATGAAATAAGGCGGCGAGACCCATTTCCAGGGGGGCTTTTCAGGAAGGGGAAAATTTTACAAAGAGATCAGTTCATTGTGGGACTGTACAAAAAATTTCCTTAGGGGAAAAATTTGCAAGAGATGCCCCGGGAATGACAGCTGACCTGACTTTTTTAAAGTGTTTACTTACCCCGCGTGGAAGGGAAGAAAAAAACCCAAAACCCATAATGGAAAACCGCCGTCATAGTCCCCCCAAGCAAGCAGAGGAGCGGGAGACCAGGGCCCTTTAAAAAATTTTGTGGTCCGGGCCCTTTGCGGACAGATTTTGAGAAAAACTTGGGTGGGGGAAGTGTCCCAATGAAGGCAGAAGGGCAAACAAACTCCAGAAGTGACCTCAGTTTTCCCACAACACCCATTTCGGGACAACTCCACAGGGGGGTCCCACTGCAAGGGCTCCATCGGGCGCAGGGAAGGCCCTAGGGGGCCTCTCGCTCTCAAAGGTCCAAACAACAGAGGGTTTTTAAGGAGTTTCCCAGCCCTGCAAAAGGGCCCCCCACATCCGGCCCGGCCCAAAGGGCGGGTGAAGGTGCCACGAAAGCCCTGAAAAAGATCCCCCCCAACACACGAACAGGTTTTGATTTTGGGCCCGGGGGGGAACCCGGGAACAAAGTTGAATGGGCTGGAAGTCTTGATTAAACCCAAAGCCCTCACAGGGGGGGTCAAAAAACCGCCCCACTTTTAGCTGGGCCCTTGCCCCGTAAAAAAAGGGGTGGGGTACCTGTGAAAATGCCCAATGTAGGGGACAGCGATTTAAACCTTTCCCACAAAAAATTCTTTACGGGAAGTTCGTTCCCGGAGAAGAAAACTTCCGGCGGGGGGATTTTAACCTATTGCCTGACAAGGGGGCGGCCCGGGACCATGCAAGGGGGGTCCGACAGAGGAACCCCCAACAGGGGAAGGGGAATCCCCCGAGTGACATGGCCCAAAGGGGGTTTTGACCTCAGGGCCCTTACCCCGGGGGGGGCAACAAAAAATTGCCGGAAAAGTTACCCTTTGGGAATTTCGGGAGGCTTTCCCTCAAGAAAATGAGAAGACTTGGGGGTGTGCTTCTTCCATTGAGCAGGGAAATCCCTACGGGAAAATGCAAACCCCAAACAGAGAAAGGAAACCGGCAAATCCCCCCCAAGATTACCGGGAAGGGTAAAAGTTTATGGTGGCCAATGCAGGGAGAAAGGGGTTTGATCCAAGAGAGCAAATCCCTGGGCTGCGCCGGGGGGTCTTGGGTGCAAAAAAAAGAGGAAGTTTTCAGGTTCTGGGGAAGATTACCGAAAACAATGCCCGGGACTGTTCGGATGCCAAACCACTCCCAGGGATTGAAGAATCCTGTCCGCTCAATTCATGCAAATTTTTTTTCTCAAACTCCCCCGACTTGGCCAGCGGATACTGGCGGGTACCATTTGGCTAAGAAGGACGGGCCCCCAAAGACACCTTTATTCTACCTAGGGGGCTCAAAGGTTTTAAAATGGGAAATCCCCTTTTTTGGCCTGTCTAATCCCCCAGGGACATTCCAAAAGGGCGAGGGGAGCACTGTCGGGGAGGATTTTAAATTTGATTCGGTGATGATCTCCCGGGACGAGTAGGGGTTTTTGGGGAACTCCTTTGAAGACCATCTTCAGAAACTGCGGCAGGTCCTGGAAAAATACGGGACCCCCGGGCTCAAAAATCAAGCCTAAGAAATGGGCAATCTTCAAACAGCGGATTAAAAAACTTGGGGGATGTTGGGCACCTCGGAGGGGGGAAAAGCCGGCCCCATAAGGTGGAGGCAGTTCAAAAATGGCCTCGGGCCGGGGGGGGGTACACAAAAAGAGGTTTAAAAAGCATTTCCGGATGGCCGGATATTACCGAAGGTTTATACCCCGGGATCCTCATCTGACAGGTCCCCCTTAAAAAGAGCAAATGAAAGGTACGGGTGGGGGGCCCCAAAAAATCGCCCATTGAGTGGGGGCCACGGCAGCAAAAAGTTTTGACTCAGTGAAAGGGGCGCTGACCAGGGGCCCGATTCTGGCCTATGCACAGTTTTTATACTCCCTTTTTTTGTTGTAAAACTGATGGGGGCTTCCCGGGTTGGGGGGGGTGCTGTCCCAGGTCCCCGGAAGGGCCCCAGAAGAGTTATTGCCTATGGGCCAATCCCGGTTTTGAAAGAGCAGAGGGGCAATCCCCCAAAAATTTTAAAACTCCATTTAAATTTGGGAAATAAATTTGGGCCTGGGATTTGGGGCCCTGACAAAAGGTTTTCAAGTAACCCGACAGGTGGGAGAGGGGAAACCCCAAAGACGGACAACAATCCAAATTGGGGACATTTGGGGAAAAGCTAACTTTTGGGGGCCCTTGACAGGGGATGGGTTTCCCGACTTTTCCCAAAATACCAATTTCCCCATTAAGTTCCGTTCAGGGAGGGAAAATGGTAAAAAACCCATGCCCCCTCTCTCGGGTTCCAGTTAGACTACCATCCACAGTGTTGACCCAAGGGGTTTGAAGACACGAAATGCCCGACCTGGGCGGGTTTCCTATGTTCCAGGGGTGTGGGGACACTCCCAAATGGGGTGGCGTCTGGGATGCCGAAGGTGGTTTTTGGAAAAAAACAGTGGCTGATTGGCAAGGGTCCCCAAAATGGGGTTTCACAGATATACCGGGGAAGGGGGAAGGGGGGGTCCGGTTCCCCCGGGCCCGGCCCCACCAGAAGAGCGGCCCAGCCCGATCAGGAGGGGCAAAGTCTTTGAAGCATTTGGGGTAAGCTGAGTTTTCCCAGGGCCCCCCTTTGCCGGACCATCTACTTACAATCAGATTACAGCACCGACAAAAGATTGTTTTTTCCCCCCTGTCATTGGGCCAGAGGCTGCCCGGGAAAACTTTATGAAAGGCCCCACAAATTTTTTGGGGTAAAAAAACCTATTAAATGGCTTCAACACTAGTGACTGCCCGGGCTTGTTAAGCATGGGTCCTGAAGCTGCCTCAAGTGGCGTACCTTTTGGGGGTTTAAATAAGAGCACTGAACAGCGGGGGCTCCCCCGGGTTTAGAACCCAAACCGGACATCCCGCGCCCCTAGAGCTCTTGATGATTGACATGTGCAGATTTTGGGGAAATCTAAACCCCTGGGCGTTCTACTGTTTGGTTTAGACAGAACCATTTCCCCTAAGTATGCGGTGGCCGTCCCCCCCTAGGGGCAGACTGCAAGTCTTTCTGCCCCGGGGGGGCGGGGCCTGCAAGCAAATTTATACAGGTGTTTTTGGGGGCCCACAAGGATACATTCCGACCAGGGGGGAAGTTTTCCAAGGGGGGGTAAAAGACGAAATGTACCCCTTTTAAAGGGATTGAGCGTTCCCGGGACTACTCCTAAACCCCCGCAGGGGGAAAGGAGCTTGTGAGCGGTTTAAAACCGGGGACCCAAACCAGATGCTGCGGACTTTTAGAGGACAGCCAAAGGGTAGGTTTTCCTGAGTACCTCCCTAGGGGATGGGGCCCATAACAATAGGGTGCAAAAGTACCACAGGGGTTTCTCCCCACACATGCTGATGTTCGGAACCGGGTCAAGAGATTGAGGATCTTCACAATGGCCCCCGTCCGACAGCACCACCACCGACCAGTACCACGGCCTGGGGCCCCGGAACACCCCGCCGCCCACTTTCGGGTGGGCACAAGGTTTTAAAGGGGACGTCTGAAACAAGTGGTGCCCCTAACCCGCATTTCCCGGCCCGAGAGAAAAGTTTTTTCCCCAGGGATCGCGTCATGGGCAGGAGTAAGAGGCCATCTGGGAAGTTGGATGGGGGGTGGGAGGGGGGTCCCATATGTGGCAAGAGAAGGGGGGACCCTGCCATCCCAGACTCGAGGTTTGAGCCGATAGGGGCAGGGGGCCGAACAAAGAAATTTTGCCCCAGAAATATGTTTTGGGGGCTGTGGGTTTTGAAATGCCAAAACCACGCCCCCAAGTAACCCACCCCGTCCACAGCCTCCCTTAGTTGAGGAATGGTGGGGTGGGCTCAGTTTTTCCCGGGGGTCAACTGAGGTTCCAAACTGTGTCAAGCTTGGGCCCCCTAGAGAGAGACTGGGGCAGTCAACAAAAGGTCCCCCCCCCCCAGGAGATTTCCCTGAAACCCCTGAGCCAATAGCCCCCAAAGAGGACACCCAGGTTTCCCAACCCCGGTTTTACCCCCCCCCCCGCTAATTCGCAAACGAGTTTGCGTGGGGAGGGTTTCGAGGGCGCCAACTTCTAGTGGGGGGTATGTGGGATAGTGGAACAGCCGCAAATTTTAAATTTTCCATAAAAATTTAAATGTGTGAAATTTTTTATTTGGGAAAAAAATTCGTTGCATTCTGGGGTTTGGGGCCCCCAAAATGCCCCCTGTCCCCTGGGAAAACCCTTCAAGCAAATGATAGCATTTTGGGCAAGGAAAAACATGTGACTAGAGACATGTTTACTGAGGGCATGAGTTTGCGGCCATTTTTTGTTGGGAAAGGAAACCCAAAGGAAGGGAGGAGGGAACAATTTCTGGCTGAAAAATTGACTGCCCCTTCGGGGTCAAAAGTGTGAGAAAACCCCCCGAGAGAGAGGAGTGTAACCTTTGCGCATTGAAGCAGTTGTCAAAGAAAGACCCCCACAAAAAGGGAAAAGGGCCCCCCCCCCCCCCGCAAAGACTGGAGGGAGCGACAAAATCTTGGACAGCAGGGAACACACCTCAGAGCAGCAACGCCGGCCCCCGAAAAGGAAAACCCGGGTCAAAGAAAGCGTTTCACGCCAAAAAAAAGAAAAAAAGGACGGGGTTTCAGGCCTGTTTTTCTTGTTAGGACAGATTTGGGGGTTTTAGGGCCTAGGTGTTTATCCAAAATAAACCCCCCCGGTTTCCCGGGGCAAATTTGGGTTGGGGGTTGTTATAGCGCGTTAAATTTTTGCAACCCCTTCCATGTGGAAAATCGTTTTTTAAAGGTATATGTCTGGGGGAAAAGCGGGGGAGACGCTACAAATTTTAAGCGTCCCCGTGCCCACAAACCCCCGCCCGGGTTTTTAACGCACCCCCACAAAGATTGTTTTCCCGTCCTGTATTTTTTAAAAGGGGGCGGGTGTTCGGGCCCTTTTTGAACCCCATGATAGGTAAACCCGATTGTGCATCCAGAGGGCCCCACCCGGGGAGCGCGCTGTCGGCCCCAGGGGCCTTGGCACTACTTTTTTACATGTGTGTTTGGGGGGTTTTTTCACAATGCTTTTTGAAAAGTTCAGTAAACTATGGGTTTTTTGAACTGGGGTTGGAAATTTCCCTTTTTCCCCTTTGTCCGTAACTTTGCGTTTCCCGGGGAAACCCACCCCCGGTGCTCGGCTTACATGACAGAAGGCAGGAGCAGAACTTTTGTGATATATAGGGTTATATGATAAGGGGGAAGAACGAGCCTGTGATATATAGGGTTATATGGAAAAGGGGAAAAACTTTAGGCTTTTTTTGATATATAAAGGGGGATAAGAAAGAGCGAGGGAAGCGGAGTTTTTTTTGATACATAGATTAGATGATAGAGGAAGAAACTGAGCCTGGATATATAGGGTTTTTTATAAAGAGGGGGAAAAAGCTGAACTCCTTTTGGTATATAAAGGGCAATGATAGGGAAAAGGACCTTTAGATCAGTGATATATAAGGTTTTTATGAAGAGGAGGAACTGAGCTCCGGGAATAAAAGGGGGTTTTAAAAGATAAGGGAAAAAGGTGAGCTTTTGTGATATATAGAGTTTCCCGAAGAGGTTTGATAACTAAGCTTTGTGATAAAAAGGGGGTTATATGAAAAGAGGGAGAGTACTAACATTGGGAATTATAGGGGTTTTGTAACAAAGGAGAGGACTTTGGGTCCCGTTAAAATTTAATG
>JAODAL010062546.1:0-19697 GCA_025379985.1 Phyllomedusa bahiana | reverse complement strand
CTAATAAAAGCCCATTGAATTTGCAAGATTTCTCACATAATAGTAGCCTCTTTGATGAACTATCACATCTGCAGCTACCACCGTTGTCCTAATGCTTCCGTTACTACATGAGAACCTATCCATATGGCCATAGTGGTCAGCTACATATGGCTATCTGCATCAATGTTACAAATGTAGCTCTAGCTCCATCTTTTCTTCAACATGCATCCATGACATGACTCTTAATCATGGTTAGGGCCACACATATGTTTGTCAGGCACAGGGATGGAGTGTCACCTCATCTTGCTGGAAGGCTTAATCTTGATATGCCTCAAATGCTTCTCATGGCATGTTATGAACTCTCTCCTTAGCAATGACTATGGTATTAGTTATGTTATGCACTATATAGCTGTATTATAAAGGCACTAAGGGCGACATGTCCGAAAACTGGCGCATCTATGCCAGTTTTAGGCGCATTAAATCAATGTAAAGTGCGCCTGAAAGTCCGATACTTTCTAAAAATTGGCGTCAGGTATACATTGAATAGATTACTTAATGCGCCTAAAATGGCACATCGTATCAAAAAAGGGCGCATTGCATCAAAAAAGGGGCATTGTGTCAAAAAAGGGCTCATTGTATCAAAAAAGGGCGCATTGCTCAACTCGTGCCACATAGCATATCATTGGTAGTATATGGTATGTGTCTATCGAGGCTCATTGCCTGACGGGGGGCGCATAATATATGTAAGGGCGCCTCAATAGGCGCATTTGCGACGGGGGGTGCACAGTGCACCATATTTAGGCGCATTACAAGTGTCATGCCGGCATAAAATGCGCCTAGCTTTGGTGTACGACAGTTCATTTACAACAAGAAAATGGCGTAAAAAGTGGGTTTGCCGCAAAATAGAACAAAAACTGGCATTGGCGTGTTGGGACATGTCGCCCTTTGTGCAGTATAACTTTCTACATTCACTATTAGGGTATGTTATTTTAATTATATACCTCTTTTGGAGGGTCTGTCCTATTTTTGACCGATGTCCTTCTGTCTATCTTTGCTCATTAAAGGGGTTTTCCAATTTAGATTTTATGGCATAGCAATAAAATATTCCATACAGATGTAGCAAAGATAAACTTGACCGATAACACTCCATGATATCACAGCACAGAAAGTTCTGAAAAAGCCATCACATCAAGCCAAACTTTCCTACATCTGTCTGATAGGTGCGGGTCCACCTTTGAGAACAGGCCCTTAAAAGTCTCTGTGTACAACAGAGAGGTGCCCACTTCTTGGTGATGTAGGTCACTGCTTTGGTCAGTGATTGGCTGAGCAGGCATCTCCTTCCATGTATTGCGGAGGAAGCAGGATGTAGAGATCAGCAATGACCAGGTGAGTGCGGAAACAGCAGAGGCGATGGATCAATGTGCTAAGTGGACACTTTGTTTTTTTTAATTCAGTCGGATCCTTCTTCAATTTGAATTTTTTGAACAAATCTGTCCACTTTATAAACAAGATTCCTTCTAGACACACAGACAACCAATGGTTAATGCCAGGAGGTAACAATCACTCAACCCAGTGTTTGTTTTGGACTCCAGAATAGGGGTTGCTCTCTGAATTGGGTTTAAATTTGTCAAATTCGGCAAATATGGGCAAATTTCTTTTTTTAAGGGGAAAAATTTATTTTTTAACCCGAAAAAACCGCCTTTGCTTTGCTACCCCCCCCCAGCCTCACTTACAGTGTCCCCCAATTCACTTTATTTTCCCAAGTTTCCCCCTTTTTTAAATGGGAAAACCGGAAGGGGCAAAAAGGGGTTTGATTTTTGGAATGTGTGATGTCATTTCCCCAGTTTAGAGAAAAAGGGGAAACCCCTAGGGACCCAGAGCTAAAAAAGAACCTCTCCCAAAAAGGGTGAATTTTGGGGGGAAGCAAAAAAGGCATGAAACAATGGTGAAAAGTATTAATAACCCCTTATTAAACCCCTTTAAAAAAAAACCAAAACCCTGTTTTTGGGTTTAAAGGTTGGGGGTAACGATATTTTAATTTATTTTAAGGCTGGGGGGAAAAAATTTTGGGTTTGGGACCCCCAAACATTTATTTTTTTGGAAAAGTTCTGCCAAAACCATTGTTTAAATTGTACAAAGCAAAACTATTTCATACATCCATTGAAATAATTTTTCCCCAAAACATCCAATCAAAAAATTTCTTATGTTTTTTGCCATGGGCCCCCAAGCAGGGTTGTTTTGGACCAGGTACAACCCAAAACATCTCAGCACTTTCTAGAAATGAAAAAAAAAAAAAGGACCAAAAACTGTGGGAAAAGTTTTTCTGCTACTTGAATATTTAAAAAAAATTGAGGTTTTTAATTGGAATTTTAGATCAAAAACATTTTAAAAGCCCATCAGCCCAAGGCAACCTCCAATACAGGGGGAAAACCCGGGCTTGTTTTCCCTTTTTTGGGTCCCTTTGTTCAGACCTCCACTTTTTCAGGGTGGGGATTCCACTAAAAGGTACTCTGCATTGTTTTAAAAAGCCTCTTCAGGGGGGCGGATTGCAAAAGCCAAAATTCTTTTTTTTTTTTTTTTAAAACTTTTTGGTTGTGCGCCCAAAATTTTTTTTTTTGGTTTTTTTGCATGGGTGGTGGTGCCCCCAAATTTTGGCTTTTGCACCCCTCCCACCTGTCGGGGTTTTTAAATGAGTGCAGGGGTCCCCTTGTAGCGGGTTTAATTTTAAAAAAAAAAAAAAAAAAAAAAAACTGGTCCCTTTAAATGGGGGGTTCTGAATAGGAAACCAAAAAAGGGTAACATGTAGCTTTTGTACCTTAAAGGGGTGCCCTTGCCCGTTTGGCGGGGGCTTATTATTACTTTTGAAAAAAAAATTTACACTAAAACCTCAAATTTTTTATTCTAATAGCAAAAATTGCTTTCCCAATAGTTCCTATGTACCTTTTAAATTGTTTTTTGATGTATAGTTTGGCTAAATTTTGGGGTTTTTTTTCTTGTATTTTGCTGCCCACTCAGTGTCGGCTTAGGGCCTCTTTTTTTTTTTTTTTTCAAAAACTTTTTGGATGTCAACCAAATTTTTTTGGGGGGGATTTTTAGGTATTCGGGAATACCCTAAGGGATGGGGTGAAACTTTCGCCAAAGCTAAAAAAAATTTTTTAAAAAACTATCGGGGCTTTTTTTTTCCCTACTCAGTGTTTTATTCTGCAAAAAATTATTTTAAAAATTTTTGAGCAAAACCAGTGTACATTTTTTTCCACTGGGTTGTGATGAGATTTTTTCGGCCGGCATAAACCCAATTGTATCTGAGTTTGGGGGGGAATCAGGAATTCCCAGAGTCATGGGTTTTAAGGACCTGGGGCTCATTGAGTGTAAAGCCCCCCAAACCTTTGTAATGATTTCCCCCTTTCTATTTTATTTTAAAAAGGGTTTTGATTCCAGGTTTTTTCAGGGAAGATGGGAAAATCGGAAATTAACCAAATCTTTGCAGCAAATATTATGAAAATTAATCCTTTTTAAAACCCCCCTCGCTATGGCACACAAAATATCTCAATAAAACCAATAACCTGTGTCCAGGGGAAACTGGAATTAAAGGGGGGCGACTGGAGGGGCGTAGGGTATGTTGTCCCCAAAGCAAAAAAATAACAAGGGAAAAAACAAAAATTTAAATTTGGGGTTTAAATTTTTAATATTGGATCCCTTTTTTTTGCTAGGGAGGCTTTAAAAGGGAAGCTTGTTCGCTGTGGGGGCCCCCGTCACACATACACCCCCTCCTAATCCTTTTGGGTTATTTTTTTTCCCCACAGTTAATATTTAATTTTTCAAAGGGTAATTTAGAAAAATTTGATAAAACCCTTAATACTTTTTTACTTTTTTTTTTTTACCCAACACAGCGGGTTTTCCCAATCCCAACAGGGGTCATCCAGTGGGTTCAATGTGCCCTGGGGAGAAGGATTAATACTGGCAGACTAAAATTTTTCCCACCATTTTAACTATTCAATTTCTTTAGAGTGTATGTTTGGGGGAAAAACCCAAGTGGGCATTTTTTAAAATTGTTTTTAGTTTTGGGAAACTGGCTTGAAAGGGATCAGGGGAAACCCTCCGGGGGCCCCGGGGAAAAGGGGGGCCCCCCTGGGGTATGGCAGATCTTAGCTGTTTTTCCAAGGAGGAAGGCAGAAAAAGGGACTTTCCCAGAAAGAAAGGCCCCTGTGTGCTGTGCCACAGTTTTTTAAACAGTACCCTGTAGTGGGGGGCCCCCCAAAGATTTTAAAAATCATAGGGGGCCCCAAAAAAAACCCACTCCACTGGGGGAACCCCAAAGGGAATTTAAACAACCCCCCTTTCCAGCTTCCCTCCAAGTAGCTGTAGCTGATCGTGCACAAAAAAAAAGAGGGCAGCACTTGAACAGCCTCTCCATAACTTTTTTTGGAGCCCCAAATTTATGCCAACACACAAACTCGACTGTAGTAAAGGGGGAAGGGAAAGGGGGATGGCCAATGTGCCCCCCTCTTTATTCTCATGAAAAGTCTCTCACACAGCTAAGACAACCTTTCAAAAGATTTTCCCTCATTTAAAAACCCCTTTAAAGGGAATATGTCGGCAATTTTTTTTTTTTTTACTGATCCATATGCTTTTCCTCTCAGCTTTTTATTTCCTGATTGTAGTTTCTCTTTTGGCCGCTATAATGATTGGGGGGGAAGACTTTTGCTTCACTGCTTTAGCGCGTCAGAAGATACTTTACACAGCTTCTACCCAAAGGATTCTTAAGACAGTTTCTGTCCCATAACTCATGGATAGTTTTCATTTAAAAGGGAGCGGAGGGGGATCTGGGACTTCCCTTTTGTGATGGTGGATTCTGTTTATCGTAAAAAAATGGTGTCTCCTTTCATGTACCCTGCTTTTATGAAAATGACCACGCTGAAAACCCTTCTCTACGAACAGGAATGTCAGACAATTATTAGGCTTTTGGGGAAAGGATAAAACAGGGGCTTAAAAATTAAAAAAAATATTGAAAGTGACTGGGAAATTAAAAAAAACTAACCAAAAATTCCACAAAAGTGTTTCATAAAAATGTATAATCCCCAAAAAGTCTTTTTTTATGACACATTCCCTTTAACTCCATTGGGGACCCCGGAATCAAATCCCTTAGTGGGGGGGAGACAACAGTCCAACATGTCTGGTTCCCTATTCTTATTCAGTAAAATGGAAATGACCATATGATGGTAGCCAAATCTCTACTGTAAAAAATTTTTTTCCCAAATGGGTTTAAGTCTGCACAATGACCGGGGTTTAATACACTTCCCCCACAAATAGCTCCCAACTTTTTAAAACACTCTGGTGCCAACGCCTTTAAAGGGAAATATCAAGACTAAATTTGTGCTGTATTTTTTGTCAGGTCCATTAGGGCAAAATCTAAAAATTTGAATGATTTGGGCAAAAAAACCCATACAACCGATCACAAAACCTTTTTTCCAAGCAGGAAAAAGGGCATTATGTGGATCAATGAAGTCCGCCACCCGGCAAAAATTTTACATCAGGCCAAAACACCCCACCCGATTTCTTCTGCACAACACACATTCCCTTGTTTTTATGCCCCCATACACATGTACATATTAGATAAAAAACTAGGCAAGGGCCCCCCCAGATCTTCCACCATCGGGGAAAACCCTCCAGGAGGGTTTTTCTTTTTTTCCCACTTAGGGTGACATTTTTCCAACACCCCAAACGCCAGTTTTTTTGTCTTTTTGCGGCACAACCCACGGGTTGACCCCCATATTCCTTGTTGAAAATTTGAACTGTCGTACCCCGAAAACTTTGAAATGAGCCAAATATGGTTGCTGGGGCCCCCCCCGTTCGCGCAATGCGCCTATTACATATTTTAGCCCTCCGAGGGGCCCAATGGGGCCTTTTGATGGGTGCATTACATATATTTACCAAATGATATCTAAGCGCCCGAGTTGCAAAAAATGCGCCTTTTTTCGGCCATTGAGTTTTCAAATCCCAAGGAAATACCTACCCCCATTTTTAGAAAGTATTTGGGAAATTTTCCGGCGCATTTTTACCGGGTTTAAGGGTCCAAAAAACCGGCAGGGATACGCCACTTTTTGGACATTCCCCCTTTAAATTTTAAACTTTTGAGCGGGAATGGATGACCCCCATGACATCCATTTTAAAAGCAGCTAAAACCAGTTTTTCTTTCCATTCAGCCCCAAGTAAAAAGCTTTTGGGAAAATTTTTTGGACTAAAAAAAATTAAAGGTATTTTTTGGGAAAAAGGGGGACAGCCCCCTGTGTTTTTTCAAGAAAAACCCCCATCCCAAACATTTGTGAAATTTTTCTTTGTATTCTACTTTTTTGGCCAAACAAGATTCACTATTTTCCAGTTTCCATATATCAAATGGGGGCCCATGATATAAAAACTGGCACAAAAGCACCCCCATTTTTAGAACTGCTGAGATTCAGGGGAGAACAGACGAGACAGGACGAGCAAAAAAGGAAAAGCGGGATTAAACAATTTTTTCCAGAGACAGCGGAAGCCTGACTTTTTATACAGACCCCATCGCAGAAGAGAAAAAATCCGGGACAAAAAGGGAAAGTTTCCCCAAATAGAGGGGGCTTTCTAAACCAAACCCATCCCCTTCATCCACGGGATCTGCACCGGGGGACAGGGATTGAGGGCCCAAATCTTTAAGGTCCCTCAGGGGAGCGGCACCCAACGAGCTCGGGACTGTGAAAGGCCTGATATTATTTTTAGTTGGGTTTTAGGTTTCAGTTACACCCCAAAAGGGTTTCCCCAAATACATCCTCCTTTTTCGGGACGGGGGATTTGTTTTTACACCATTACTACTTGAACCGGTTCATGGGTTGGGGGAAAAATTTTTTGTGTCACATTTTGTGTTTGGGAGGGGAAGTGGATAAACCCCATTAAAGCTTGAAAACCTGCTGTGCTGCACCAGAGCCCCCAACGGCCACCAAAACACAATTTTTCCCGTTGGTGATTATGGTTTTAAAAGAAGGAAAGGGGGTTTATGGGCCCTTCTAAACCCCAGGGTTTTAAGGAAAAAAATTCCCGGGGCATCCAGAGAGAAAAACTTCGGGCCCGGGCGCTGTGCAGCAAAAAGGGGCCCAGGATACGTTTTTGTAAATTTGTGTTTGGGGGATCGGGTTCACCATCTTGTTCCAAAAAAAATTTCAGTAAAACAAACCGTTTTTGAGCTGGGTTGGAGTCATTTTCTTTGTCCGGGATTTTGTTTGAATTAAAAAAAAACCTCCCCTCGGTACTGGGGCTTACAATTTGGGCGTATCGCTGCAGGATCAGCATTTTTATGGACGGGGGTGGGGCGGGAGTTCTTCCCCGGCGCCAATGGCGCTCCCCAAGCCAAGCTCAGGTCCCCCTACGTACCCCCCCAAAAGGGGTTTTGTCCCTTTAAGGGCCACTATTGCAATCCCTCCCCAAATTTGGGGGGAAAAACAGGGACACTGCAGGACTTAAACAGAAAGGGTGGGGTAGCCATTTTAAAATATGAAAACTTAGCCCCGGGAACTGGGGGCAGAGATAGCCCGGGGGGCCCCTTGGGGGGGGACGTTGGCGGACAGTAATGGTGCGCCCCGATTTCAAAAAGGGACTCCAAGCCCCCCGGAAAACATTAAATTTGAGAAAAAGAGGGCGAACCCAGGGCTTTTGGGGGTTTTTTTTTTTCCCAGAAGGGGAAAAAGCTTCTAAGAACCAGTTAAATTTGGGGGTTTTGCATAATAAATCCTTACGGACAAATTGCAAGAATGACAAAATGTCGGCCAAACCCCCCCGGGGGGGAAAAAAATTCTAAAAGTGTTTACTTAGCCCGGGAAAAAGGGGGAGGAGGAACCCAAAGTTTTAAAGGCTTTAAATAGTGCCCAAGCAAGTAGAGGACCAAGGACACTGGGTCTTTTAGGGAAATGTGGTCCGGGGCATTGGGGAACAGGGGTTGAGAGAAATTTTGGCCCGGGAAGTGTCCCAGATAAAGGGCGGAAGGGCTACAAGCTCCAAAGACAACGTCGGTTTCCCCGCATCCCCCCCTTTCAGAACACCCCCCAGTTTTTTCCTCCCACAAGCGGCCCTTTCATTTGTCAGGGGTTTTAGGGGACCCCTCTTTCTGGGCCCTTTCCAAAGTAGGCCACATCGCCAGAGAGTGTCGGGAAAAATGTAAGGGGTCGAACCGGGGTTAAAAATACCGACCGCCGCCCGTACGGGGGGCCCGCGGCGGGGGAAACCCGCCCAAAAAAACCCAAAAACCCCTGCTTTAGGAGTACGATCTTTACGCCCTAGTCCCGTTTAGGAACAGAGCTAGAAGGCAAAAGGTTTCCCGTTTTTAGTTGAAACTGGGGCCCAAATGTAAACCCCGATGCCCTTGGGTTCTTTGAGAACACTTTGGGGACATGATGGAGCCAGAAGGTGGCAGCGTCATTAGGGCCCGCGGCACCCAAAAATTGAGCTGGATGGGCAAGGATAGTTTTTGGGTGCAGGGCCCCCCCCGTTTGGACAAGACCCTTGGCAAGAAGGGAGTTGTGCTGGGTTTATTTTACCCATCCAAAAGGGGAGGGATTTTGACCCCCGGGCATGAACGTGCTCCGGCCTGGATCAAACCCCCTTTATGCCAAAGAAGGGGCCCAAAAAATTTTGGGAGCGGGCCCCCCACAAACCCGGGCCCCCTCAGAAGATCCTACGACAGATGGTGAAAGGGGCTGCAGCCCGCAGAAAAAAAGCCCCACACCGGGCGACCCATTGGGGGACGTAAAGGGTCAGCGAAAGCCCCCCATCAAGAACCTGCCCCGACATTTAAAAAATATTTAAGCTTTCCGGTGGGAGCCAACGGGAAATTTAATGGGCTGGAAGTTTTTGGGGTTTAACCAGTTTTCACAACAAAAGGGCCCCAGAACCACCACCCGGGGACTCCGGGGGGGGGTTGTCACTGTGGAAGGGGGATGTGTAAACCCCGGGGATGCCTCAACGTCATGGACAGCGAGTTGACCATTCCCCGCGGGAAATTACCCTACAGCTGAAAGTCCATGTTTCCTGGGAAAGATATCTCCCCGCTGAGGACACACCTTTTGGCCCGACCCAAATCAGCCTGGGCCTATGCAGTGGGCCCTCCAGGGAAAGGGGGAGCCCCCGACCCGGAATGGGAAAGGCCAAGGTTTTTGGGGTCAGATGGTATTACCGCAGGACCCCTGTTTTCCCGGGGGAACAACATCTGCTGGAAAATACCCCCTGGGAATTCCAGGAGGCGTTTTTCAACATATTTAAAACTTCGGGGGTGCTTTTAAAAAAAGAGCATGAAATCCCCACAGGCGTAGCCCTTTCCAAACAGAGAAGGTACAAAAACAAATCCCACCCCCAAAAAATACCAAAAGGAAAGACCTTGGGGGCCAGCATGCCCGGAGAAAAGGGGGAAATTTAAGAGATCCCAAAAATCCCTGGGCCCCCCATGGTTTTTGGGGTGAAAAAAAGATGGGAGTCTCCCGGGTTTTGCGTAGACACAGGGAAACTAAATGCCCAGACCCTTTGTTGGGCGGGCCCTTTTCCCCCCGGGGGATTTAAGAGTCGCGGGCCGCCTAGTCCATGCAAAGTTCTTTTTTGACCAGGTTTTCCAGTGGGTGAAAAACGATAGGGCAAAGACAGCCTTCAATTTTGCATATGGGGCTCTACAGTTCAAATCGGATGCCTTGGGGGTTTCCCCCCGCCCCAGGAAAATTTCCCGCGGCGATGGAAATTGGGCTGGGGGATCTTAACTTCGAGTCATGCAAAACTACCGGAAAGGGTAGTGGGTTCGGGAAATTTGTTTATGACCATCTTCAAAATTCGGGGGGTTCTGGAAAGACTACGAGATCATGGGGTTAAGATAAGCCAAAGAAATGCCAGCTCTTCCAGCACGACCCAAGTACTTGGGGGATGTGGGGCACTTCGGAAGGGGGTACAGCCGGCCCCCCGTAAGGTGGAGGCAGTACCAAAAAGGCCGCGGCCGGTACACTACCCAGAGGGGCGGGCCCTTTTCCCGGGACGGGCCGGTAAATTTCCGAAAGGTTTTATACCCGTTTTGGCCCCCTTTCCCAACCCCACGGTTAGGTAAAGTTTTCCGGGGATCCAAAGTACACTTCCCGGCGGGGCGCTGGCACAAAAGGGGCCCCCGGATACTATTTTTAAATTTGTGTTTGGGGGATCTTTCACCATCTTGTTTTTAGAAAAATTTGTAAAACAAAAACCCGTTGCGAGCTGGTGTTTGGGGTCGTTTCCCTTTTTCCGTCCTGATTCCGAAAACCTGCCCTCGGTACTCGGTTTTAAAAAATATAATTTAAAACGGGAATTTTTTTTCCGATTTTAAAAACTTTTTAGATACGTGTTTTGATCCGTGTTTCAGATTCTAAACCAGTGTTTCTCAACTCCAGTCCTCAAGACCCCCAACAGGGCAAGTTTTCAGGATTTCCTTTAGGTTGCACAGGGAACTAATTATTGGCAAACATGCCAACTCTCCCCTTTTTTGGCGGGGGTCCCCCCTATTTTGGGCCCCCCCCCGCCCTCCCCGGGGGGTTTGGATGTCCCCGCCGCCCCGGGAGGGGCGGGGGTCCTTTAAAAGGCCGGGGGCGCCGGAGTACGCTGGGGCGCTACTCCCGCCGCCGTTCCGTTCCCAGGGGCGGGTGAAGGGGGCCAGGGTCCCTCACCCGCCCGGGGTCTCATGGCGGAGGGGGCGGGGAGGGAGCGCTCCTCCCCCCCCCCGTATGCCGGGCGCCCCTGCCGCCGTCATCAGACAGGGGGGGCCGACAAAGGGGGGATCCCAACCCTGGCTCTGGGGAAACCGGGGGGAAAAGGGGAACTCTGCTGGTACAATGGGGCAATATTTACAAAGGGGGCCCCCGGGTGGCTACAAGGGGGGACTACCCGCTGGCACAAAGGGGCAATACCGGTGGCTACAAAAGGGGGCAACCTACCCGGGGGGCTACAAAGGGGGCAACTACCTGGTGGCTACTAAAGGGGGGACTACCACCGCTACTAAAGGGGCAACACCTGACACTAAAGGGGCAACTACCCGACAATTAAAGGGGCACTACCTGGGTAAAAGGGGGAACACCTGTAACAAAGGGGGGGATCTACCACTCAAAGGGGCATCTCCTTTTTACAAGGGGCATCTACCTGCCTTTAAGGGGGACTACCCGGTTCGGGGGCTACTACCGGGTATAAAAGGGGGTCTCCTGGGTTTCTTCCAAAGCATATGTAGTTAGGGAGGGGTGTGGCTTTTAAGGGGGGCACACAAAAAAGGGGGGGGCCATAAAAATTTTTTGCCGCGCCGCTTAGCGCCCCCCCCTTTTTGGGTCCCCAAAAGGGACCCACCTGTTTTGACCACCCCTGACCACCCTTTTTTGAAATCTGAAGGGTTGTTTTTTTTATGTGGGGAAAAATTTTTTTTGCCCTTTTTTAACCTTTCATGCGATTCAGAGTTTTTTTTCCGTGCAAAATTGGGGGCTTTAAGTAAGAAAGAAATTTTTACCCCATACAACCCTTTGGGTTTTTTTTGTGAAAAATATAAAAATTTTCAGGGAAAAATTTGGGAAAAAAATTTTTGCAATTTTTAAAGTTGCAAAATTTTGGGCGTGCAAACAGAAAATTTATTTCACCACAAAATTTTTAGAATACATCTCCCCTATGGCCCCACTATGGGTTGGGCATCTTTTTTTTTAAAATTTTTTTTTTTTTTTTTTTTACGACTTTAAAGGGGGCTTAGAAATTTAGTATTAATTTTTTCACTTTTTCCCTAAAAATTTGCAATATACTTTTTTAAAGGGACCACCCCAGTTCTGACGGGGCTTTGGGGGGGCCTGCATGTTGGGTTTACCCCCAAAAGTGCCCGCCATCTGAAAATTTGACCCCTTAACGATTTCCAATACTATTTGGGAATTTTTAAAAAACCCTTCAGATATTTCACAAAATTAAAGCAAAGGGGAGGTAAAATTTTAAAAAATTTCATTTTTTTTTGCAATTTTCAATATTTAACCATTATTCACGGGAATAGGGTTTAAATGTGACTAGGTAAATGGCAACTTAAATAAATTTCCCCCCAAAAGGCCCTGCCGTTTTTAGAAACCCATTTTGGCCCTATTGCATTTTTTTGGCTCCCCATAAGCCCCAAAAAGGGGGAGCACCTAAAAATTACTCTGGGGTCTCTTTTTCAATACAAATTTTATTTAGGCGCCATTTCAGGTTTGGGGCCCAACCAAAGGGGTCCCAAAAATTTTAATAAACACCCCTAAAAAAGACCGCATATTGGAAACTACACCCCTTAATGAATTTTATCCAGGGGTGCTTTGAGTAAATAACCCCACAGTGTTTAAACAAATTTTTTTTGCAAAAAGGGCTTAAAAATTTAAAAAATTTTTTATTTTTCAATAATCTGCAATTTTAGCTTAAAATGTTTCATAAATAAAAGGGAATCCTGGAAAAAAAACCCTAAAACTTTTTAAGCAATTTTTTCCCAATTCGGCAATACCCAAAATTTTGGTGTAAACTGCTGTTTGGGCCATGGCAGGCGTAAAGGGAGGGACGCTATTTGTTTTGGGGAACGGAGATTTTTGGGGGGGCCCATGTCGTTTTGAAAAGCCCCCAAAGTAGCAAACGGGCGAAACCTTCCAAAGTCCCCCCCTTTTTGGGATTCAACACCCCCACGGGGATCTCATCTAGGGTGTATTTGGCTTTTTGGATGCAAGGTGTTCCTTTATTTTTTTTTAGCTTTTGGGAAATTTGAAAATGGGGGGAAAAACGCATTTTTTTGGTCATTGTTTTTTGATTTTAAAATTTTTTTTACAGCATTCACCGGCATTGAAAATGAGGGTGTAACTTTATTTATGGGGGTCGGGACAATTACAACTTTTTTAGATTTTATATATTTTTTTTCCTTTTTTTTACTTTTTCACAGTAGAAATAAAGTCTAAAAAAATTGGGATTTTTATTTTGTCCTATTCTGACAGCCTAACTTTTTTATTTTGGGTGGTGTAAACTGTGTAGGCTTTTTTTTTTTGCGGGGTGAGTTTTTTGTTTTTTTTTGGGACCCTTTTTGGGGTTTTCATATGATTCTATGTTTAATTTAAAGGTTTTTCCGAAAGTTTTTTAACAAAATACAGCAATCTTTGGGAATGTTTTTTATTTTTTTTTTTTTTATAGCGGGCACTGTACGGTAATATATGACATGGTTTCTTTACTCACAGGTCAATACGGGTTAAAACCGATACCCCAATTTTTTTTTATTTTTTTTTTTGTTTTTAATTCTTTTATACAATAAAAACACCTTTTTTTCCCCAGGAAAATACGTTTTTTTTCATTGCCAAATCTGAGGGGCCATAACTTTTACATTTTTTTGTGCTGGAGCTTTTTAAAGGGGCCCCCTTTTTTTTTCGAGATGAGTTTTATGTTTTTTTTTAGTAAATTTTTTTGGGGGGGCAAGGGTTTTTTTTATCGCTTTTTAAAACCAAATTTTTTTGGGGCCAAGGTGAAGAAAATACTGCAATCCTAGTAAATGGTTTTTTTTTTTTTATTTTTAAAAAGGGCCTTTACCGTTCAGTACCCCCTGATAAGTTAGCTTTTTCTCTTTTGGGGCGCTACGATTTGGCGATACCCTATTTATATAGTTTTTCCCTTTTGTTGAAGCACTTTAAAAAAAAAAAAAAAGGGTTTTTTTGTGGTAAAAAAATATTTAAAAAATCGCTATCTTCTTAAGCAAAAACATTTTCTATTTTTTCCCCTATACAGAGCTTATAAAAAGGGCTTTTTTTTTGCGGGATGAAATGACGTTTTAATTGGGGCAAAATTGGCGTTTCCCAGGAGTTTTTTTTATCGCTTTTAATTCCATTTTTTTGGGCTGCGGATGAACAATAATCTTTAATTTCTTTTGATTGTTTTTTTTTTTTTTTTTTTTTTTACGGGGTTCCCCCATATGGGTTTAAATTTAAAAAGACAAAATTTTAGGGCAGGGTTTTTACGCCCCCGGCGAACCAAATATGGGAAATTTATTTATTTTTTTATCTTTTTTTGGGGGGATTGGCGTTTTTAAATGGAAAAAAGGGGGGGTACGTATTTTTTTTATTTTTCGTGTTTTTTGTTTTCTTTTTTTCACTTTTTTTTTTCTTTTTTCACTTTTTCACATTTTTATTTTAAAATTTTTCCCCCCCCTAGGGGGATTTTTAATGAGGATATTTAAGATCTCTCATTCAATAGAATCATTCAAGCTTTTTTGCTATACTGGTTCCAAAGACAATTTTCGTCGCGGGTGCCGGGGCAGCCCCCATGGGGACGGCCGGGGTTCCCTGACGTCACAGGGCAAACCCCGGGAAGGGATTTCTCTGTCTTCCGTTCTGTTTCAAGGGCAGGAGCGCACGGATCGTGTTATCCTTTTTCTGCTGCCGCCGACAAAGATGCAGGGGACGAACTCCCCTCGTCTCTTTAGTTATTGCGACCCCGAAACGTCGCGATAATTAAGGGGTTAAAACCCGGCCCCCCCCCCCCGGAAACATCCCCCGGGGGCGGGGCCACGCTGCGGGAATTTCACTGGCTATGGATACGTTCAAAGGTCGTTAAGGGGGTTTAAACTCCCCGCTTTTTTCCCTTTTCCCAAAATTTGGGGAACAAAATTATTGTCAGTGCATTCTGTGGGAGATTTCCCGAAAACATGACCCCCTTTTTGGGGGGCTTTAGGGCTGGAGTTAGAAAAACTGCCCCTAAACACCCCCACATGTAACAACGTGGGAGGGGTTTCCCCTTCTTTTTTAAAAAAAAAACACCAACACCCTTCAACGATAAAACACGATTCATTTTTAAAAATAATGTTTTGAAACAACTTTTGGAACCATTCAAAGAATTTTCAATCCAAATTTTTGTCCAAAAACCACAATGTCTATTTTAAAAATATAGGGAGACCTTTTCAGCCCAAAAACCCCTCCAAAAAACACAGCTGCGTATTGGACACTTGTTGGATGCATTTTGGATCCAATTGCTTTTAGGTGCGATTTTTGGATCCAAAACGCCGTGTGAACATACCCTTAAAGGGTTTTTCCCACTACAAGGACTGCTGCCCTTTTTTTTTTTAAACCCCAAATCATTTTGCAATATGGGCCATTAAAATGCCTAAACCTTTTTTTTGAATAAACCCCTCTTGTAAAGACTCATCAGCCCCCTCAAAGGGCGCTTTTAAACTACAAACCGTTTAAAACTCCCTGATAGGCTGCCGCCCTGGTTTTCAAAAACTACCGACCGTTTTTATCTCTCATGATAGGCGGGGCAGCACTGGGCCTATGGCAACAGACCTTTCATCTCTCGAAAAGGCGTCACACTGGGCCTATAGCTATAGAAACCTGGGCTTCTACTGCAGCCTAGTAAAAGCCGTAAAAAAACGCCCCTAAATTCAAAAAGAAAAACCCAAAAAATAGGACTACCGGTTTAAATGGGAAACAAAGTTGTTTAGACCCAAACCCCCTTTTTTTTCCAGATACCTGAAGCAGCGAGGGGTATTAAAGAGGTTTTTACTTTGCTGAGGTGTGAATTTTTGAGGTTTTTGCAGTAAAATTTAGCGGGATTAAGAGGGTTTTGCAGAAGCCCGAGGGATATTTTATTTTGAAAGGGTTCTTTCAGGGACTTAGGTGTGTAGATGAGGGTTTTGTAACAGCGAGATGCGTAAATTTTTGTGGTGCTTCAAAGCTAAGGGGGTATAATAGGTTTTTGCAGCAGATTAGGGGTGTATGATGAGGGTTTTGGGAGCCAAATGATGTTTGTATTAAAGAAGTTCGCAAACAGCTGAGATGCTATTATGAAGTTCTGCAGCAGGTGAAATAAAATATTAAGAGGTTCTGCAGCACTGAGGTTTTTAAAAATTTTAATGGCTGCCCCACTGAGGTGGGAAAAAAGGTTCCCGCAGAAAACGAGATATAAAATTTTTGAGTTTTTCAGTAGCTAAGGTGGGAAATTTTGGGTGCTGCAAACAGCTGAGGTAGTATTATTAGGTTTTTTTGCCGCAGTTTTAGGTGTGTAATTAGGGTTCTGCAGCAGCTATTTGTGTATGGGGAGGTTCAATAGCTGAGGTTTTGGGATGAAAAGGTTTTTGCAGTAGCTTTAGTTTTGTATGAAAGAAAGGGTTTTGCAGCAACTGAGGTTTTAATTTTAAAATGTAATAAGATATTCTGCAGCAGCTGGGATACATATTGTGATGTTCTGCAGCATCCCAGTTGCTTGAGGACATCTTCATAAAGGGTTTTTTTGGCAGCTTTCCCTACGTTTTGGCCCCCCCCAGAGGAAGGGGCGCCTACAACCGTGACTGTACAACTGCTGTCCATGCGGCACCGTCCCCTCTGGAAACCCTAACTTTTTCATGTTCCACAGATATCATTTACAAAGGCCCTCCCAAAGGAAGTTTTGTTATAAAGAAGTAGAGCTTTAATCCAATAAACCCTTCTCTGAGGAATCTCCCTGTTCCCCTGTATTCTCTGTGTACCTCCAGCATCTGCAGCCAGCAATGTGAGACCTCTCTCCTGTGCTCCCCTACATGACACTGATCAACCATACATCTCTATTTCAGCATTTGCCTTCAGATCTCTTGTTTTACACCAGCCCTCCCGGGCCCTAATATGATTATTAAAAAACCACTCTCACATTTCCCCTTTTCCCCTCAGCCGTTAACTCCGCCCATAGTTTTCCCTTTGCCGCCGCACAAAAAACGTGATTTATATTAAGTTATCCCAGAACTGAACATATTCCAAAGACCTTTTATCGACCAAACAATCCATCATTGCCAGGAGGAACCACAGAGTAATCACCGCGCTGATAAGACATCACTGACTATTTGAGAATGGTTGATTTTATCGCTTAGCATCGGATCAGATAATTCATCTGCAGTCCGGCCGAAAAGTTTCTAAAGGGGCAAAGAGTTTCCTCCTGTATATTTTGAAGGAGCCTTGCAGGAATATCTGTGCTATGAATTATTGTCAGGGGTGTAACTAGAATTCAAGTGACCGCAATGCAAAATGAGAAGGTCCATGCCAACTAATGAGGGCGGACTGAAACCGCTTCATAGGGAGTGATTAAATGGCACTATAGTCTATGGGCCTTATGTATGAAAGCTGTCTAGCAGTAAGACTGTCTTTGTTTCTTTGTTGCCTATAGCAACCAATCAGAGAACATAGCAACCAATCAGAGCTCACAGCGATCAATCAGAGCCCATAGCAATGAATCAGAGCCCTCAGCAACTAATTAGAACTCATAACAACCAGAGATCATAGCAACCAATCAGAGCCCAAAGAAACCAATCAGAGCCCATAACAACCAATCAGAGCCCATAGCCACCAATCAGAGTTCATAGCCACCAATCATGGCCCATAACAACCAATCAGAGCCCATAGCCACCAATCAGAGCCCATAACAACCATTCAGAGCCCATAACAACCATTCAGAGCCCATAGCAACCATTCAGAGCCCTTAGCAACTAATTAGAACTCATAAGAACCAATCAGAGTCCATAGCAACAAATCAGTGCTCATTGCAACCAATCACAGCCAATAGTGACCAATCAGAGCTCATAGCAACGAATCAGAGCTCAACTTTCATTTCATATAGTGCTCAGGAAAAATGAAAGCTGAGCTCTGATTGGTTGCTATAGGCTCTGATTGGTTGCTATGGACAACAAAGACAGTCCTGTTGCTAGATAGTTTTCATACATAAAGCCCTAAATCTTTAACATTGTCTAGTAGTGCCAGATGGTAAAAAGCCACCGGTTGGTTATTTCTACACAAAGGAATGTTTGGGGCCACATGTATGAAAGCTGTCTAACAGTATAATTGTCTCTGTTGCCCATAGCAACCAGAGCTTCTAACAACCAATCAGAGCTCAGGCTTTATTTTTCCAGAGAAGAATAAGGGTGGGTTCACACGGCGTCTTTGTAGGGTGTATTTCAGCACGTAATTGTGCTGCAATTCAACAAAGTACGTCCCGCAAACACAGTAATTCCTAGCATTCACTGAAAGCTTTGATTACCTGCTGTCTTCTCCAACGCATTTTACACACTGGGAGAAAGAAGTGACATATCATGTCTTCCCGGCTTACGCGGGGGTTAGCACAGAGTGTTTTAGAAGTATGTGCTGTACAGCATGTACTTCTAAAACACTCAGTGCATAGCGGCGCGCCCAGTAAGCGTCATTATACGCTGCACAAGCGCCGTGTGAACTCACCCTTAGACGTGAAACCTGAGCGCTGAATGATTGCTATGAATTTCAACTAGTTGCTTAAGGCAACAAGGACAGTCTTACTGTTGGACAGGTGTGGCCAAACGTTCTTGCACCTATGTGGTACTAAAGTTAATAGAAAAATTACTGAAAATGTATAAATATATAAAAAAAAATTATATCTTTTTTCTTTCCATGGACCATAGGTGTCCCACTTTGACGTTTCAAAAAGTTGGGAGGTATGTGTATGCATAATCCGCCCTAATCGGCTTGTATTATAGGTATCACAATAGACTAACCTGACTATGAGACACACATGTGACTATACATAGACACGTGATACCCAATGATATCTATGACGGCTTGCTTCCTGCATGCTCTCTGAGCCTCTCGCCCTAATTTCTGTATTCTCCGACATAGTAATACTCATAGGAAATGACATGATATTGCAGGCATCCATTATATCATAGCAAAGTCACATTGTTAGTATTGTCTATGGAAAACTTCAGTGATGTGATTGATGATTAATATTAACAAAAGCACCGAAAATGAAATCCTTAACGACGGCCTAATGGCAGCGACTCTCAAGAGGGTTCAACAAGAGAGCGGGAATTTTAAAAGTAATTATGTAGCCCTTGCAGATGAGATATACAGTGGGTACGGAAAGTATTCAGACCTCTTTAAATTTTTCACTCTCTTTCAATCATTTGGTGAGATCAAAAAAGTTCAATTTTTGGCTCATTAATGCACACTCTGCCCCCCCTCCCCCACCTCCCCCATCTTGAAAGGAAAAAAACTGAAATGTAGATTTTTTTTGTTGCAAATTTGCTAAACAAGAAAAACTGAAAAATCACATAGTCATAAGTATTCAGACCCTTTGCTCAGTATTGAGTAGAAGCACCTTTTGAGCTAGTACAGCCATGAGTCTTCTTGGGAATGATGCAACAAGGTGTGAAAAACACCTGGATTTGGGGACCCTCTGCCGTTCTTCCTTGCAGATCCTCTCCAGTTCCCTCAGGTTGGATGATGAACGTGGGTGGACGGCCATTTTCAAGTCTCTCCAGAAATGCTCAGTTGGGTTCAGGTCAGGGCTCTGGCTGGGCCAGTCAAGAATGGTCACAGAGTTGTTCTGAAGCCACTGCTTTGTTATTTTAGCTGTGTGCTTAGGGTCATTGCCTTGTTGGAAGATGAAGAAGAACCTTTGGCCCAGTCTCAGGTCCAGAGCACCGTGGAAGAGGTTTTTATCCAGGATATCTCTGTACTCCTAGTCATTTACAGGCACTACTATGCCTATCTTGCTTTTTCTGCTCACCGGCGCTCTATCAGGGCGTCAGCGCATGCGCGGACTTTCCGAGCATGCGCGGCGCCTATATTCGAACGCTCGCACGGCGAGCATCTGCCGGCATTCCTCACACACATCGGACGTCTCGTCCAGGCTCTCCTTCTGTCCCAGGTATTGTTTCATGTGTCTAGCTGCTTAATACTTTCCCATCCTTC
>JAODAL010062545.1:0-19698 GCA_025379985.1 Phyllomedusa bahiana | reverse complement strand
AAAATATGTGTATTTTTCCTTTTTATCCTTTTCACTATCCTATCCACAATTTAAAACCATTAAAATTTTTTTGTCAAAAGCATATAGAACTTCATCATGTAAATCAGCAAAACCAAGAATTCCCATGCATCACATTTTATTCTACTTCTAGATCAAAAATCTGCAGAGTCAGTGTTGAGCATTTAACTTTGTTATTTTTGCTCTGATATACAAATCCAAGGTCGTTCAATACCACAATTGATACAGTGATTCCCAAGAGCTGCCCTACAATGATGACTTCCAAGACCACTTCCTATGCAGACGTCGATTAAATCTTCAACTAACATGTTACACGTATAATCATACAGCCGATTTGGTACGAATCAGAGGTTCCATATTGCCCATGTCAGCAAAAGTACAGATAAACATTCTTGGAATTACCACAGACATTTCACACAAGTATGTGGTTAATAATCTCTGCCCTTCATATCTGAAGCTTTCGAGGGTAGCCAGACATTTTCTTTGCAGCATATTTTATGAAGGCCAATATGTTGGTTGGTTGGCTATCCATGTAATATATTGTCAGCTCAAGTCTTCTTGACTAGCAACTTCTTGATAGATACTCTGGCTCACAGGGAGGGATCTGTGAGAAAGAGACACCTTTTCCTCTCCTGCTAAGCAGACAGTAATAGGACAGTACTAGTTACTTACTTTTTCTCCCTGCACTGTGAATGTTTAGTTTATATGCTCAACAAAAGAGAGAAACCCTACAACTGAGTGAGTTTGTTTTATTAGTTTAATTAGATTGGGTTTGTTTATAACTATGAATTAGCCCACATTATATTGGTAATCAATACAAGAATCCAGATAATTCAAAATGGTTGTTACTTTTCTCCCTGCACTGTAGATGTTAGTTCATTGTGCTCAGTATAAGACATGTATCCAGCATGCACACATAGAAGTATGATAAACCCAATCTGTCTCACTCAAGAGACTTCATAAATACCCACCGATTCTAGCACAGACCGCCCATTGCCCATCCCTAAGTCATGTCATGACCAATAAGCACCTGATATAACTCAGTAAATGGCCAATGACATTCTTTTTGAATAAATTATCTTTTAATCTATATAATATATAATTATTGTGTGAACACCCCAGTAAGTGTTATTTTAGTTACATTTTGGTTATCTATACTTGTGATAACTACGGATGAGCGATTATAATCGACAAAGTTGAAATCGGCACGATTTTTAGGCTGATCGTAAATTTCCGATCACGCGATATTTTAGGTGACAATCTGCAGAAGAGCCACCTTGTACTTAAATTATGATACAGAATTTTTCTAGTAACTGCTGGTATATTTCATTGGTGCAAAAACCACCTTTTCTTATCCGTATAACTTTTAAATAACTGTATTTCACTTTGGTGCAGCCCAGTTTTGTTCAAAGAGCCACCCTGTACTTACATTAGGATACAGAAATTTTCTAGTAACTGTCGGTGTATTTTATTGGTGCAAAAACCACCTTTTCTTAACCATATAAATTTTAAATAGCTGTTTATCATTTTTGTGAAGCCCAGTTTTGTTCAAAGAGCCACCTTGTACTTACTTTAAAGGGAAAACGGGAAATTTTTTCTAGAAATGTTTGGTGTTTTCTTTTGGTTCAAAAACCACCTTTTTTTAATCTGTAAAAATTTTTAAAATTGCTTTTTTCACTTTTGTGCAGCCCAGTTTTTTTTCAAAGAGCCCCCCTTGAACATACATTGGGAAAACACAATTTTCTGGGCCCGCGGGTGTATTTCATAGGTTAAAAAAACACCTTTTTTTATCTGAAAACTTTTTAAAAAATAGCTTTTTTTTCATAAATACCCCCCGTTTCTAGCACAGACCGCCCATTTCCCACCCCAAAACATGTCATGACCAATAAGCACCTGTTTAAAAACCCTCATAAATGGCCAAAAAACATTTTTTTTTGAAAAAATTTACTTTTAATCTATAATAAATAAAATTATTGTGTGAACACCCCTAAGTTTTTATTTTATTTTACTTTTTGGTTTATCTATACTTGTTATAACTAGGGGAATGGGGCGATTATAATCACAAAGTTGAAATCGGCACGTTTTTTGGGCTGATCAAAAATTTTTCCGATCACGCTTTTTTTTTAGGTAAAAATCTGCAAAAGGGCCCCCTTGAACTTAAATTAGGGGAAACAGAATTTTTCTAGTAACTGCGGTAAAAATTTCATTTGGTGAAAAACCACCTTTTCTTACCCTTTATAATTTTTTAAATAGCTGAAAATTTCACTTTGGGCACCCCAAATTTTTGTTAAAAGAGCCCCCCCGTATTTAAATTTCAAAAACGGGAAATTTTTTCTGGGAAAAACTGGGGTTTTTTTGGAAAAATTTTTAATTTTTTGGTTTTTTGGGCCCAAAAAGGCACCTTTTTTAAAAAACCAAAAAAAATTAAAAAATTTTAAAAAAAATGGGGGGGGGGCTGGGGGGGTTTTATTCCATTTTTTGGGGGGGAAGGGGGGGGGCCCGGGGGGGGTTTTGGGGGTTAAAATGGGGGGGGGGGGCCTCCTTGGGGGGGGGGTAAATAAAATTGGGGGTTTTTCCAAAAAAAAAAAATTTTCAAAAGGGAAAAAACTCCCTGGGTATTTAAAGGGTTAAAAAACCCACCTTTTCTTATCTGAAAAAATTTTTTAAATAGCGGTTTTTTCTTTTTTTGTGCAGCCCAGTTTTTGTTCAAAGAGCCAACTTGTACTTAAATTAGAAACATTTTTTTTCTAGAAACTTTTGGGGTATTTCTTTAGTGCAAAAGCACCGTTTGTTATCCAAAAACTTTTAAAAAAAATTTTAAAATTTCAATTTGGGGGGCCCCCCAATTTTTGTTCAAAGACCCCCTTTTGTACTTTTTTTAAAGGTACAAAATTTTTTTCTAGAAATTTTGGTTGGGTTGTATGTCCATTGGGCAAAAACCACCTTTTTTTTAAATCCGTATAACTTTGAAACAGCGGGAATTTCACTTTATGTAGCCCAGTTTTGTTCAAAGAACCTCATTTTTACTTAAATTTTGGATATAAAACTTTCTCTAGAAACTGCGGGTGTATTTAAATTGGTGAAAAAAAACACCTTTTCTTTCCTTATAACTTTAAATTGCGTATTTTATTTTGGTGCACCCATTTTTGTTCAAAGAGCCATTTTTGTACTTACATTAGGATACAGAAATTTTCTAGTAACTTTTGGGTTTTAAATTTCTTTGGTAAAAAAAACCACCTTTAGTTATTCGAAAAACTTTTAAATAGTTATTTCAATTTGTGCAGCCCAGCTTTTTTTAAAAAGGGGCCCCCTTTTAAATTAAAATTAGGAACAAATTTTTTCTAGTAACTGTTTTTGGTGTATTTCTTTGGGGTGCAAAAACCCCTTTTTGGGTACCAAAAAAACCCTTTTAAAACAGCTGTTTTTTCCTTTTTGTGAAGCCCAGTTTTGTCAAAGAGCCACCTTTTACTTACAAAAGTTTACAAAAATTTTCTAGTAACTGCGGGTATATTTCATTGGGCAAAAACCACCTTTTCTTATCCGTATAACTTTTTAAAATAGCTGTTTTTTCCACTTTTTTTTGGAACCCATTTTTTTTTCAAAGACCACCTTTTTTCTTAAAAATTGGGGAAACCCAGACTTTTTTTTAGTAGCGTTTGGTGTATTGATTTTTTCAAAAACCCCCTTTTTCCCTTATCCGTAAAATTTTTTAAAAATAGCTTTTTTCCATTTTTTTTGCACCCCAAAGTTCTTTTAAAAGAGCCAAAATTGTACTTACATTAGGAAAACAAAAATTTTTCTAGTAACTGTTCCCCTTGTGTCTTTTGCTGAAAAAAAGCAATTTCTCACTTGTAATTTTTAAAAAATTTGGGCGCAGATAGCCATTTTTAAAATGATAGTTTGTTGAAAACAACCCAATTCCTAGTCCAAACTGGGCAGTTTGTAAACCCCCTGGGCTGAAGGAAGAACAATTTTTTTTTTGGTGTTTACGGTTCTTCCACCAGCCCGGCATTTCACAGGTTTTCGATAAAAAAAATTCTTTTTCAAACCCTTTTTGGCCTTTTTAAAATTAGAGGGGATTTAAGAAAAAGCTTTGATTTGCCGTCTTTTAATAAAACTAACAAAAACTCTTCCAAAACCTTTTTAAAATTTTTTATCTTTCGAAAAAAGCGGGTGGTAAGCGAGCAAAGGGGGGTTTTTGGAACAGGAGGTAAGGTAAGAAGAAGGGTGCCCCTTTCCTTCCCGCCCAACCCAACGAAAGGGCCGCAGATCGTCGGTTCAGGACCGTCAGGCCGGTCATCGCGGGTTCAGGGCCCTGTAAATTCTCAGTAACGGAAAAACCGTCGCCAATCTTTTTCCTTCAGTGGTTAATGCAACCGCATCCAGCGGGCCCTTACCCCTGGGTCACTCCCAGAAACCCCAAAAAAGGTCCCCTTTCAGCATAAATCAGCATCCACCAACATGAAAAGGGGGGGGAAGGGGGGGCACCCCAAAGCCCAACCGTGAAAACCACTTGTGGATAATAAATTTTCTGAAGACCTTTTTTAATGACAAAAATCCCGGTTTGGGGGGTTAAAGGAAAGAAATTTTTAAAAGAAAAAGGGGGCCAAAAAAGGATTTTTTTTGTCGGGGCCTCGGGACCCCCAAATTGCGTTCCCAAAACAGAGGAGGAGAAGGAATCCGGGTCCAACCCAAAAAATTTCCCCGGGCATTCGGAAAACCCCTTTGCATCCCTTTGTTGCTTGTAGCCCCAGCTCCTGAAAGCAAAAGTCAAAACGAGGAACTCCCCCTTGTGTTGAAAAATGATGTTTGATAAAAATTGGGGGGACCCCAAGTGGCCCTTTTTCAGCAAAAATTTTGCTTGCAAGCGTTTTCATCACTGGACAAGGAGGAAGAAAATTTGGGGATAGGGCCCATTTAACGGGCCCCAAAACCTAAAAAAGGGAAGGGCGGTACCGCAAAAGCCCGTTTAAAATTTTTTTTTAAAAGCCACAATTAGGGGAAACACTGCCCTTTGCTTTTTCACCGTGAAAAAGGGGTCCAGGACCTCCAACCCCTGGGCTTTTTTTCGGGCAAGCCCTGATTCCCCAAAGGGCAAGGTCATGTGCCCCCCTTTTGGGGCCCGTAAACTCACCCATAAAGGGAAGAATCTTGGGTTTTTAACCCACCCCCCAACATATTTTATTAACATGCAGCAATTTGGCATGAGTTAAAATTTGGAGGGAACATTTGGGCAAAAAAAAGGCCAAAACCCGTTTCCCGGGGCCTTCCAACGACGTCACACCCTCTGTCCCCCGCCTCCTCCCCCCACGCCCAAGCGTTCCTAAATTTTCCCCTTTGCTCTCAGAGTCAAGATCAAGGATCCCCTCCCCTTCACCCCTCCACCGTCCCCGAGAAACCCACCCCCAAACCAGAGCCCTATCCTCCCCCTTCACCTTCCCCCTTTTTTGGCCTTCACACCCGAACAGCAGCGAGTTAACACCAGCCTTCTGCCCTACCGGGTTTTGGGGGAGCAGAAGAAACATTTTTAAAACCCAAACCCACCCCAAAAGGGCAAAAACCGATGTCGGCTTGCCAGGTTTTTTGGGGCCCTTTGGGGAAAATGTTGTCTTTTCCGCGGGTTTGGACACAAAATGTTTTCCGCCACGTGGGGGCCCTTTGTCCTTTCCCCCCAATACAAATGCCGACCCGGCATTTCTTTTAAAGAAAACCCGCCCCTGCCCGGCCAGCCAGGTTTTTTCCCAATCAAAAAATTTAAAGGGCGCGTTGTTGCATCGGGTATACTGAAAAAAACCCCATCTCACCCACCGATAAAAGGGGAAATAAAACCCCCAGCCAAGGCCGCTAAATCTTCCTTTACAGCTCCCTGGGTGAGCTGGGGGGAATGCCCTCGGGTTTGGAAACCGTTGGCTCCAAGTTTCGGCGCACCCCCTTAAAAACCGGGCAGGGAGGTGCGGGGTTCTTTCCCCCAAGGTCCACGGTAGCACATGTCCCAGAAAACCCACCATAGGTTTTTAAAATTAACGGGCTTCTAGCCTTCAACACACAGGCCCAAGGGAAGGGGACGCTCTTGGGCAAACGAGAACGAGCGCGGGGCCGGGTTTTGGCAAAAAAACCCTTAATGCCAAGAAAAGGTGGTGGGGCAATAAGGGTAAAAATTTTGCGGGCCGCCCTTAAATGGGTAGGCTGGAAAAACACCCTTGCCCACACGTCAAAACCTCCCCCATCCAAAATTTTTCCTAAAGGCTACACGGGTCGGAATTTCCCTCCCGGGAGGAAGGCTCGAGGTCTGACTCACACTTCCGCCGTTCGACCCCTTTCTTCGAACCCGCTGGCGTCGTTGCAAGTCACTGGGGCCCCTCTCCGTCAACCGTTTTCATTTTTGATTTTAAACAACTACACTGGAATTCCCACCCCCCCAAAAGCTCCAGGGGAATTGTGGAAAGAAAGGCGCAATCCATTACGAGTTCCCGAAGTGAAACGGGCCCTTTTGAAAAGCAGCGGTGGGGGGACCTCGGGGGTTGACCCCCCGAAAAGGGGGAGGCGGGTTTTGGAAAGAGCCCTGCAAAAATTCCTTGCCATTTTTTGAAGAAGCCCCAAAATGGTCATCCCGGGAAAAACCCCCTTTTTCAGCATGACATTTTTGGTACCCTTATTTCTGGAACGACGTTGGACACCTAAACATCAGGCCCCCAACCACGACGGAGGAAAAAGGACAAAAGATGGGACACAGACCCTTTTCCCTCCGTCGAACCCAAAAGGGCCCCCCGACTTTTTTTAAACAACTTTATCGGGTTTTCCATTGGGCAGGGGGTTGGGGGTTCCAGGTTTGTGCAAGGCAGAAAGGCCAGCCCCTCAGGGTGCATAAATTTTAGGCAAGTCAGGGCTTTTTTGAAGCTGTCCGGGAGGAAAAGCGAGGGGAGGAGGGGGAATTCCTAGACCCCGGGAGTTACCGACGTCCCTCCCTTGGGAAAGGGTTGGCACGTTTGAGGTGGAGGGGGAAGATGGGGAAGATCGTTTGCTAGTGCCCCTCGACCCAGGGCTTGGAAATCAAGGTCCATCTCTCACATGGTGTTTGGTTTCTACATTTCCCTCCAACATGACCTCGCATTAAGGGGCCCATCAAAACTGAACAACTTACTGGGGGGCCCCCCCTCGACCCCGGACAAAGCAAAATCAGCACTTTCCTCCACCCGCCCAATAGAAGTAAAATGCGGAATTGGAGACCGTGCTGTTGATCAGCTGGAGACATCTGATTGCTGCTTCCTTTCTTCAAATACCCGGGTGGAACAACTCAGCAACATACACATAAGTCCAAGCGCACCAGCAGGCTTGGGGCGAACCAATGGAGACCTTTGGCAATCTTTATTTAACCCCCCCCAACGCATGTAATGCGGGGCACACATAAACACACAGAAAGGGGCTTAAGATCATGGTGCAAGACTATCTGCGAAAAAACACCGATGTTTTTGGTAGTTCTGGACCCAACGACTTCTGGGGTTTTCCAAAATAGATGAATGGCCCGACTCGCTGGCAAAGCCTAGGGTGTTTTCTGCCAGCAGCCCGGCATAATGACCGGACCCTTTAGCACAAAACAAAAGGGGGTTTCCCCCTTTCACAAACACATCCCCTTTCCCGAAGTTGATCTTTACTTTCATCAAGAGAATGGCATGGATTCTTGATGTTGTGGCCCCCAAATTTCCGAGGTCACCGTTTTTTTGCCGGTCTACTTCCATTTCCCTTTCAAAAAGAAAAAGTTTCCCATTTTAAAAAAAATTTTTTTTTTGATCATTTCTCTCTAATTTTTATTCTCAGTTCCCCAAAAAGGCATTTTGGGTTTGGGTTGAGGAACTGTAAAAAACCCAAAAAAATTTCACGGGTTTCATGAAAAAAAATGTATTCCATTTTCTCACTTCTTTTTTTTTAAATTTTTCGCACGGGACCAGGGTTTTTTGGGGGGGTCAGGGTGCTGTGAGATTCGGGCTAAAATTAAAGGTCCTTTGGAACAGAAAAAAAATGGCTTCAAAGTGGCATTTTCCCTCAAAATTTTTTAAAACAGGGGGCGCAAAGGGTTTTTTTATAATTTTTTGGGTCATGCTGCTGTGAAATGCAGTAAAACTAAGGTCCTATTTTAAAAAATTTTGGTTTATAAAATACATTTGTTCTTCAAATTTTTAAAAGAGGGGGAAAAAAGGGTATGTTTTAAAATTTTTTGGGGGGAAAGTTGCTGTGAAAAATCCCGGCTTTTACTACAGGTCCTATTGTAAAAAATCTGATTTCAAACCCGGAATTTGTCTTCAAAATTTTTTCCAACAGTGGTCAACGGTGTTTTTTTAAAATTTTAGGGGGGAAATGGTGCTTTTTCAAAACAGGAATGGGTTTGGCATGTTAATGGGACAATATTGCAAAATGATTTTTTTTTTTTGCAAGATTTTTAAACCCATAGTTGCAATCCCTGTAGGGGAAAAAAACCCCTTTTTAATAAATAAAAAAAAAAGGGAAAAAAAAAAAGACGTGGGGGGAAATTCCACCCTATTTTTAAAAAAATTTGTTTTTTTAAAATTTTTAAAAACAAATAAAAAAATTTGGCATTAAAAAATTGCTGATACAAATATTCTTAATTTTGGTACAAGGGAGGAAAATATTGGTTAATTTTGGGGGGGGCACATTCGCCCCCCCAAGAATAGAGACAATTTCCCCCAATTTTGAATAAAAGGGAAAAAAAGAAAACCCAAAAAAAAAAGGGAAATTTGGGGTGAAATAGGGCTTTTTTTAAACCTCAGCTTTCCCAAAGGTTTTAAATAAATTTAACCCCAAATCATAGGAAAGGGGAAAAGCGCTCTTGTAGTGGCAAAAAATTTCTAAAAGCGCTACCAGGTCTTGACTTTTTGTCCCTGAGCAAGGCTGGTTATTTTACCCTAACCCCTTCTGTTTCCCGCAACTTTTGCTTCAGCAGGGAATTTGTTTTGTTGCTTTTATCTTTTAAGGGAATTTTTCCCGTTTTAAATGGTTTGACAGCGCCAGTTTCTTGCTCCCACCCCCACCAAATGAAAGCCCAGTTTCTGCCAGTTAAACCTCCCTTTGACCCAGTCTACGGGCCTCCCCTGCCTTGATCATTTAATTTTCCCGGGAAAAATTGCGGGAAATTTTCAGACGGCCTCGTTGCCCAAAGGGGGGGACATCTTTTTTGGGTTTGTTTCACATTATTATTGTCAGGGTTTTGGAAACAATGTCAACGGTGGGGAATGGAAAGAAAGGCCCCTAGAAAGCAGCGTAATGGAAAAGGGAGTTTTTTTTAAAAATATATTTTATTTCTATTGAGAAATTTTCTGCTAAATGGTCCATAAGGGGACCTGTGCGGTTTTTTGGGGGTCATGCTGGGGTCCAGGCATTTTTTGTCAATGTTTCCCGTTCAACAAAAAGGGGGGTTTTAAAGGGCTCCTTTTTCCGGCAATTTTTAATCTGTAGGGGCAGACAGGGTTTAAAAGGTCATTTCTTTCGGTTTCCCGGGGGAGTTTTTAGTCCAAAAACCCAGTTTTCCCGAATTTGAAAGGGTTTTAAAGACTCCTTTTTTTGGGGGTTTTTTTTCAGTGGGTCAGACAGGTTTTAAAGGTCATTTTGCAGTCCGAACAGGTTTTTGTCAATGTCCCGTTCAACTAAAATGGTGTTTCAAAGACTTCTTTTTTGGCACTTTTTAATCTGTTGGGGCATGCGTTTGGGGCTTTATGCTGTGGGCTAGGGGAAAAAAATTTTTTTAATGTCCAGTTCAATAAAAAAGGTGTTTTAAAAGGGCTCTTTTTTTGGGCACTTTTTAATTTTTTGGGTCCCTGAGGGTTTTTAAAGGGTTATGCTGTGGTACAAGGAAAGGGAAAAGTGAAAAGTCTGTTTTACTTTTTTTTTTTGACTTTTATTTTTCCCAATTTTTTTTTGATAAAATGTTGCATGTATCCAGTTTTTTTTTTTTTTTCTGGTGTGGATGTTAATTTTTGCTTCTCAAAACCCTGTTTGGGGGTTTTTGAAGAAGGTGCTGTTCCCCTCCCATGACTTTTAAAGGTCATCGGCGAATTTAATTTTGGGTTTTGGGCTTTCGGAAAATGTCTTGAAAAATTGCCAATTGGACTATGAAACGTAACGATAGTTGGGCACTTGCTCATTAAATTGTGATAAAAAAAGGAAAATTTACGCATTTTTTTAGAAATCCCAAAGGCAAAATCCCCATAAAATCCCCCAAAAGGGGGAAATTTCCCTATTTTTTTTTCATAAGTGGTTTAAATTTTCAAAAAAAGGGTATTCTAAAAAGCACAAAGGGCCAACCCCCTTTTAAAAATACAATCAAAACTAAACACTTTTTTATCTCTCTATGTTTGAGAAGGTCTTTTTTATATGCACTGGAGATGTTTTATTATTTACTTTGTGCTGTAAAGTCAGTAAAGGGTAATCCCCATGTCAACACCATTTTCAATTTGTAATTTAATTAAATCTTTAAAAATTTTTTGAAATGAAAGTTTTTTTTTGGGGCCAAAAAAAATTTTTAAAACCCCAAAAGTTTTCTCGACCCGTTGGTTCTAAAATCCGGGGGGTTTTTTTCCCTTCCCCTGGATCAACACTTTAGCACAATACGTGAACTGGATGGACGTGTCTTTTTTTTTTTTTTTCCGGCCTTACAAATTCCGCAACTATGTAACTATATATTATTCACTACCTCTCTAGTCCGATCACTGCATGTCCCGATGATTCTAAATTTTGTATTGTCTTCTCTTCTTCCTCTCTCAGCGGTGTTCAGTTAGGAATTTCTATCTCGAGACAAAGCATTCTTAAATGCTGGCCTCGAAGTGGATATAGGGCACCATTTCTCAAGGCAGCTGTCCTGCAATTCCCTCACCTGATCATGGCAACCCTCTATTCTTGAACAGTTATGTCTCACCCTCAAGTCTTGCCTTTAAGTAATACCTAAGTAGGCTATTTGTAGGCTTACCCTTATGGTTGGTGGATGTCTGGAGACATCTAAAGGAATCCTTAAAAATTTTGAGATCTAAAAATATTTCACTTTAATGAATTTCAAAGGTAAATTTGAGGCCTATATAGTTCTTGTTAAGTACCTCAATAAATATCGTAAATAACGCCTCTGTGTTCTGCTACACCACGAAGACGTTGTTTATATATTGACTGCAGAATAGGATGTCTGATGTAAAGGATTCCATTTCCTTCCCGAACAGTATTCCAACATGATAATGACCCCAAATACACCTCCTAAACAACCACTGTCTTTCTTAAGAAAATGAGGAAATGCAACAGAGAAACAGAGGCTGGAAGAGTTACAGAAAGGCAAAGAAGTGGACATCCTTTGGCTGCATCACACACTGATGACCTCTTCATTATACATAATGCCCTGTGGAACCACATGATGAATGCTGCACAAATCCAGGCACGTTTAACAGAGGTGAGAGGCAACTAAGTGTCACGTCAGACCATTCATAACCATTTACGTTAGCATGGTCTGCATGCAAGACGACCAGCAAGGGTACCTGGTCACATCACCAGGCACAGGCATCATCATCTTGAATGGTCCAGCTAGCATATAAGTTGTACGAAGTACCAGTGGTCCTCAGTGATGCTCAGTGATGAAAGTCGATTTACTCTGAGCAGAAATGATGTCCACCAATAATGCTGGAGACATCAAGGAGAGAACTATGCATCAGCCAGGTCAGGTATCGGTCAGATACCCTTGACTGTCATTTATAACGCAGACCATGTAGATGTAAACAGTGACAAACGGTCTCACTTGATACTTAGGTTCCTCTCACCTGCCTTAAACCTACCTGGAGTTGTGTGACAATCATCATCCGGTTCCGCGGGGCATTGTTTACAATGAATTGGTCATGAATGTGTGATGTAGCCAAAGGACGTCCACTTCTTTGCCTTTCTGTGACTCTTCCAGTCTCTCTGTATCTCCATTACAACCTGCTGATGTCACTCTGTGACACTCTAAGCTCAGTGGATACTTCCGTCTGAGACCATGATGCTTGAAGTCTCACAATGACAAGGTACTTTGATCAATTGTAAGATGTTGTCTTGGTCTAATGATGTCATAATGTGAACAGCATGATGAGGAGGACTGTTTATTTCCCAATTCAAATTGATTCCCTACATTTATTGGGCAATTCAGGGATCAAACAACTGTTGTGAATGTTGCCATTATGCCCCTTGTTAGAAATGAGCAAGTTGTACAAAAAGAACTGACACAGTGAACAGTTGGCCATGTGCCTTCTACAGTTAGGGGATGGTCTCATTCAGTTCATTTAAAAAAATATTCAAGAAGTGTTATGTCCATCCTGAAATTTCAACCAAAAGCCTAATATCCCTAACTTTGTGAGTAATGTAGTACTCGGACATTAGCAATAGAAACAAAAGCTCCAGGATAGTGTTCTACCTGCCACGGGCCTGAGGTTATACATTGCAACTGCAGCGCAGCCTTCTACATTTCTCAGAAGGACTATACTGCCACCTGCTGTTTGCTTCTGCCATACTCTCCTTTATGTGCTTGAGAAAATAGAACTTAACTATCCAAAGAATAAAGCAACAATTCACTTACTGTAATGTGTTAGGTTGGAATGGAGTCTCAAACTGTGAAATTGTGTTTCCTTTAATAATAATACCAGAGAAACATATGAGTGAAGTGCAGCCGAGCAGAAAACAAGGACATGCTGAAATGAGAGGGAGATCTCTGAGAGCTCCTACACTAAGGTTTCCATAACCCCATTCATCTCAGAGGTCAGATTGGAAGGGGGCAGCATAGTATAGAAGTGCACTGTTCCCATAGAGAAACCCTGCCAGACCAAAACAAGATTTATACATATTAGATACGTGTCAGATGTGTCTGCAAGAGGGGGTGGCTATATGCTACATACAAGAGTTGGCTGTTTTGGGGGCATAAATGTAGCACATTTTTCATTTAAATGATATACAAACTACATGAAGGTATATTAGATAGATAGATAGATAGATAGATAGATAGATAGATAGATAGATAGATAGATATGAGAGAGATATACTGTATATTTGATAGATAGATAGATAGATAGATAGATAGATAGATAGATAGATAGAGAGATAGATAGATAGATAAAAACATAATATAGATAACAAAAATCATTGGATAAAAGAATTATTAGATATGAAATAGATAGGAGACAGATAAATAGACAGAGATAAATAGATAGAAAGATAGATAGAAAATAAATAGATCGGTAGATAGACATACATCTGGCTATAGATATCAGATAGATATAGACAAATAGATAGATAGAAAGAAAGAAAGATAGCTAGAAAGCTTAAAAGGGCCCTGAAACGTCACTGAGGATGGGTCTATAGAGTTTCTACGTTTTTTCTATGTGGAGTGCTGCAACTTCTTCATTTTTGTTTGGTTGTTGTCAGGACTAGTGAGCTGGCTCCTATTCACAATATTTTGAGTGTTTCATTTTTTTCTTTTAGATAGACAGATTAAATAGATAGATAAACGGATAGATTTGGAATAGTTACAGTAAATATGAAATAGATAGATAAATATGTGCTAAATTCTTTACATCTGTACAAGTGCCACCAACTACCCTTTTTCCCCAAAAATAAGACATCCCCCAAAAGTAAGACCTAGTGCATTTTTTTATGCAATTCAGAGTTTGGCAGTTTATGCTGATGTTTGTGATGAAATCACTACAGTATAGTAATACATGTTTTTTTGTTCAGCAATAAATGTGAATTCTTGTTCATGGAAAAATAAGACATCCCCTAAAAATAAGTCTTAGCTCATCTTTAGGAGCAAACATTAAAGGGCTTGTATCATTACATTAAATGGTCTTCAGAATAAGGGGACAGTGAATACAAGCAACTTTGCAATTGGATGCCATTTGCAAAGCTGTCTTGTTTTCACAGGATCCCTTGTCTTCGTTTTCTGTAAACACTGTTCTCCAGTGCCAGTCAGATTCCTCCTCCTTCATTTCATTTTCATTCTGTCTGGTCCCTGGTCGTATTCACAGGAGCGTGCATTCCTGCCTCTCTCACTCAGAATAAGGGGCCAGCAACAATTTCACTCTACACAGCCAGCAGAAGCACCGTAACATTGCAGCTGCTTCTACAATCAGAAAACAGCAGAATTGTGCCTCGGTGCCTAAGATCTGTGCTGCTCCGGATGAGTTCATAGAAAACTGGATTCAACTGTAACAAACCTCCAGCTGTGAGAGAAGAGATCAGTGCTCTGAGTTCATAGAAGACTGTCTAGACTGAATGCAGGGCTGTGTAAACAAACAGCTTATAAAAAATAAGACTGCATAGGGAGAGGAATGACACAGTGACATGTGTACTCAAACAGAGAGGGGGGGATCACACTGATTCTGGAGAAATCATGAACAGTGAAGGGGAGGGGGGGTGATGTCACCCCCCCTTCTGTTAAGAAACACCCAGCTTGGAGGGGAAGAAACGCCCCTGGATTTGTAGAGCTGAGAAGCTGAGAGTACAATGAAACTGTTCTACGCAGCTATACAAGTAGCATTATAGCAAGCTTTGGTTGCCAGACCATCAGCATTCCCTGTAGCAAGTGCAGCTGTAACAACTCGCACTACAGTGCAGGTAGCACCCTCCTTATAAAAGCCATGGATACTCGCTATAGACATGTATACAAGCGCTTACATTAAGTTGCAGACATGTATGTCACCAGGTTTTGTACTTTTTCTATTTTAAACCCATCATGCTTATTCTTGCCAAAATAGCGAGGCACCACACACATTGAGAGAAAATGCTGAGCTTAATGAGAACAATGACTGCTTGAGTGAGCGCAGTGTAATGAGGACCAGATGGAGGAGTCGATACACACTGTAGTATATGCTCACTGGCTTCTTAATGATGCACTAATAGACATCTCAAGAGCTATGAATCAATTCAAAGGAAGGTAGGAGCAGGTCTATAGAACAGGTCTTAGGAAATGTTTTCCCTGCACGGCACTATATTAGCAGGAAGCGGCAGCCATGACACATCACCACACCTGACTCCAGCCATGGTTTGTTTTTACTGAAAACAGCTTTTCCCGGCTACTGTATATTATTTTACACCAGTGTTATAGATGCAATGTGCTCCTTACTTAATTCAGCAAAACATAAATAATTGAAAACTGTTGTTACAATTCTCCGATCTTTACCTGACTTTCATCAACTCGGCCGAGGAATTGCATGCATTATAATGTCATTACAGCTAATTTGTGTCAGGCTTTGCTTTCTAGGAAAATGAGCAAAAACCGTAAGATGAAGAGAATATATTGCAAGCAGAAAGGGTGATTGGTGGCTGCCATATGCTCCTTCTATTTTCATTGTTTACAAATCCAGGCTGGTATGGATAAAACTGGCTTAGATCACACGACTGCTTTCTTCTAAAAAACAGTGCCACACTTCTCCTCAGGTTGTGTGTGGAAATGCAGCTCATATCCACTCGCTTTCTTGGAACCAAGTTGCGATACTACACACAACTTACGACACATAGGAAAAAGGCAGTTGACAGTATATGATCAAAAAGTAATAAACTTTATTTGTAACCCTCATTAAAATCACTACAAAAATAAAGATATCCAGAGAGTTGCCCACATGAAGCAAAAGAATCACAGACAACATAATTAAAACTGATGGAAATTCATTAAAGGATACACCACAGTAAAGTACAGATATTAGATTATTTAACACTGGGCTTACATCTATCACAATATGTAACTGAATATATAAATATTCTAACCAAGCTCTTAGAGAGCGAATACGCCCATATATAACAAACAGTATAGAGTAATGTCACATAGTTATTGTTTATTGGAGAACACCCCTAACATTTTTGTAAATATTGCGCTGTATCTTTTCACTGGACAACACTGAAGATATAGCACTTTGACAAAACGTAAAGTAGTCAATGTACAGCTTGTATAACAGTGTAAATTTGGTGTTCCCTCAAACTCAACACAGCCATCACTGTCTAAACCACTGGCTACAAAAGTAAGTACACCCATAAGTGAAAATGGACAAATTATGCCCAAAGTGTAAATATTTTGTGTGCCCACCATTATTTTTCAGCTCTTCCTGAACTATCTTGGGCATGGAGTTCACTAAAGCGTGTGGATGTTTGAAACCTTGTGCTCCTCCACTTTACTTTTGTTGATGCTCCACAGATGCTCAATAGGGTTTAGGTCTGGAGATATGATCGGCAAGTCCTGCACCTTTAGCAAGCCAGTGGTGGTCTTAGAGGTGTAATTGGGGTCATTATCATGTTGGAGTTCTGCCCCACAGCCCAGTTTCTGAAGAGAGGGGATCATGCTCTGTTTCAGTATGTCACAGTACATGTTGGGACCAATGGTTCCCTCAATGAACTGTAGCTCCCCACAGCTAGCAGCACTCATGCAGCCCCAAACCATGACACTCCCACCATCATGCTTGACTGTAGGCAAGAAACACTTTTCTTTGTATTCCTCACTGGTTGACACCACACATGCTTGACACCATCTGAACCAAATAAGTTTCTCTTGGTCTCATCAGAACACAGGACATGGATCGAGTAATCTATGTCCTTAGTCTTCTTGTCTTCAGCAAACTGTGTGCAGGCTGTCGTGTGCATTATCTTTAGAAGAGGCTTCCTTCTGGGCTGACAGCCATGCAAACTAATTTGATATAGTGTGCGGCGTGTGGTCTGAGCACTGACAGGCTGAACCTTCCCCCCTTTCCTCAAACCTTTAACCTCTGCAGTAATGCTAGCAAAACGTATTCATTTATTTTGAAAAGACAATCTCTGGATATGACACTGAGCAGGTGCATTCAAATTCTTTTGTCGACCATGGCAGTGCTTGTTTTTAGTGGAACCTGTCTTGTTAAACTGCTGTATTGTCTTGGACACTGTGCTGTAGTTTCAGGGTATTGGCAATCTTATAGCCTAGGCCATCTTTATGTAGAGCAACAATTTTTTTTTTCTGATCCTCAGAGACTTCTTTGTCATGAGGTGCCAGGAACCTCCAGTGACTAGTATGAGAGCGATAATACCAAATTTAACACACAAGCTCCCCCTTCACATCCGAGACCTTTTAATAATGTTGAGCTATTTTAAGGGGAAAAAATTTACACTCTTATACAAGCTGTACACTGACGACTTTACATTGTATGAAAGTGTCATATCTTCAGTGTTATCCCATGAAAAGATATAATGCAATATTTACAAAAATGTGAAGGTTGCACTCAGTTTTGTGAGTCTTTGTAACTAGACAGTAACAAAACAACATATGAGATCTATTGAATATTGCATATATAAAATGTGGAGAACAGATGCAAATAAAACATCAAAAAAAATATATGTAGATAAAGACATGACGGGTAAACAGAAAACAAATGTAGAACCATTTGGAACAATGTGAAATACAGTAAAAAATAGTGTAAAACAAAAATGGATACAAAGTAAATACAAAAATGGAAATCGTATAGGAGGAGAAACAATATAAAACATAAAAAAACAAACAAAGCAACATGAATTAATAGATTTATCTCACCCTTTTACCACCCCGAAGTGAGGAAACCAAATTAATATGTCTGTAAAGGAATCAGACCCAGTAATTGTAGTCACATTCTTGGTTGAGAACGCCAGGACTGAGATTACCCATGCAATGTATTCATGCATCTTTCTTTTGTTTCAGGATCACAATATGGTTGCCTCTCTGACACAGTTGAGAGACCTGTTCAAGGACTTGAAATCACAACTGTGAAATCAGGTGGTTGATTTGGTTGAAATGGAAAGGTAAAGGGAGCCAACTCCTTGCATTGGATTGTAGATTTATGAGATACAGCCCTTAACACAATGGGTTGACTTAACCACATATATGAGACTACAGTGGCCATTGATCATATAAATAACATAGCAGGAATCACAGGTAAAGTGACCCTTTAGTTTGATAGAATTACCTTTAGATGTGTGGTATACTGTGTCCCTTCTGATGATGAACGAACAGTGGGTACAATGAAGACATGGAAAAGACTTGTTTCTTGATGTAGAGAGGGTGGTCTAGTGGTGGGGCCTATATCATCCCCGACTCTAACTACATAAGTACATAGTAAAAAGATTAAAACTGAAAATGTTGGCCCTTTGAAAAGTAGTGAGGGAGTTATTGTAGAGGGTGTTGAGGAGAAAGCAACCCTATCAAACAATTTTTTCTGAACTGTATTTACCAAGGAAAATGACCATCTTGTTAATGAGCAGAGGGATGATGTGAACTCCACCTTAAATGTTTCTTGTCTAATCCAGGAAGAAGTGCAGCTCTGCCTTAAGAAGATTAAAATAGACAAATCCCCAGGTCCTGATGGTAAACACCCTTGTGTGCTATGGGAGTTAAGTAATGTCATTGATAGGCCCCTATTCTTTATTTGTATGGACTGCAAAATAATGGGGTATGTCCCAAAGGATTGGCACATAGCAAAAGTGGTGCCAATATTCAAAAAGGGGCCAAAAAGGGATCCTAGAAACTATAGGCCGGTAAGTTTCACATCTGTTGTAGGTAAAATGTTTGAAGGTTTTCAAAGAGATGCTATACTGGAGTAGCTCACTCAAAATAAATGTATTACTCCGTTCCAGCAAGGATCGGTCCTGTCAAACTAATCTCACCGGCTTCTATGAGATGGTTAGTCCTAGACTGGATTGAGGTGAGGCATTGGATGTTATATATCTAGATTTTCTAAAGCATTTGATACTGTGCCACATAAAAAGGTTGGTAAGTAAAATGAGAATGTTTGCACTGGGGGAAAATGTTTGCAAGTGGGTAAGTAACTGGCTCAGTGATAGAAAACAAAGGGTGGTGATTATTGGTACATACTTAGACTGGATCCCTGTTACTAGTGGGGAACCACAGGGTTCAGTATTAGGCCCTATCCTCTTTAATATTTTCATTAATGATCTTACACATGGATTGCACAGTAGAATATCAATGTTTGCAGATGATATTAAGCTCTGTAAAGTAATCAACACAATAGAGGATAATGTATTATTACAAAGGGATCCTGATAAGTTGGAAGCCTGGGCAGAGAAGTGGCAGATGTGATTTAACACAGATAAAAGCAAAGTTATGCACATGGAAAGGAAGTATCCATTCCATGAGTACCTGTTAACCAAAAAAAAAAACACTGGGAAAAAGTGACATGGAGAAGGATTTGGGAATCCTAGTGGATAGTAAACTTATTTGTAGCAGCCAGTGTCAGACAGCAGCTGACACGGCAAGCAGGACTATGGTGTGTATTAAAAGTGGCGTAGATGCACATGATGAGAACATTATTCTCCCATTATACAAGTCACTGGTTAGACCACACATAGAAAATTGTGTATAGTTATGGGCAATAGTTCACAGGAAAGACACTGTAGAGCTTGAACAGGTTCAAAGGTGGGCTACAAAAATAATAAAAGGACTAGCAAGATTAGGTTTATTTAGTTTAGAGAAAATATAGCTTCAGGGGGACATGATAAATATGTTTAAATATATCAAAGGTCTATTTATACCTAGGACTGTATCCAGAACAAGGAGGCATCCTCTATGTCTAGATGACAGAAGGTTTCTACATAAAAATAGAAAGGGATTCTTTACTGTAAGAACAGTGAGACTTTGGAACTTGGTAAATTCACTAAAAGGGC